>VACF01000830.1:0-33999 GCA_006891605.1 Pleurozium schreberi | reverse complement strand
GAGCAAACAACTTACACAAACAAATAATAAGATTAGATTGCCCCACACTAATTTTCTGGCATTTGACACAATATAAATATTTATTGTTACTGTAAAACCTATGCACTACATTTGAATTAGGCATAGTGTCTTTTGGGTGCATAGTGAGGCATGCACCCAAAAGATATTTATATTAACTTCACCCCCTCAGCAAAAATTTTAAACTTTTAAATTTTTGAAATAAAAAATTAAATTTTTTAAATTTGTGTCCCCCCCTTCCACTTCTTATAATCTTCAAAAGGTTTAGGGATGGACAATCAATATGGGATATCATTTGTGTATTTTGTACACGTATTTTGTACGTATTTTGTATTTTATACACATATTTTGTACGTATTTAGGGGGGATTTGGGGGGTTTGGGGGGTATTTTTAAATTTGATCAACAAATGCTCGAGGGGTATGCAAGAAGTGGTTCTTCTCTTTTCAGTGCATAGTGCATAGTGTTGTTGTAATTGGGACTCATGAAGCACCACGTGAACAAACGCAAATATGTGTAGAAATATATTATTGACTTTGATTGATGGCTTGTAAAGAAACTTTCTTGGGGTAAGACAACCCAATTGCATTGACTAATGTATGGAAGCCTTGTAACTTTGCTATCACCACTCAGTGTTTGATGGATGCCAAAAAAAATCCTTCTATTTAACATAGAAGCACTCATATTCATTGTTGAAATTTTGTGTGAAAAGTAGAAGTCTTGCACAATAGTTTGACCTCAAATAGAGTCAATTGTAAAGTATGTGCAATGAAGGACCGGGAGCCAGAGTTTGAGAAAAATACATGAAAAAATTCTTTGAGGCATGACCCAAACTTGGTCTAATAAATTTTTTTTTTTTTTTTTTTTTTTTTTTTTTTGTACCACTCTTAGTTAAACCTTCCTTTGATAGGCTTTCCAGACTAAATAGAGGTACTAAAAGGACCAAAAAATGAAAATAGACTTATTGTGTAAAAATTGTAGATGTTTGAAACATGATATACAACCCTTGGACACTTCAGTATCTATTGATGTACAACAAAGATAGATATCTATTTAGTGTCAAATATCGATTAATCAAAATGAATCCCCTTAAAAAACCTATTCATTATACAATCTTGGGTTCACTTTATGATTGACTCCAATGATTGCTCTTGCTTTTTTTTTTAAGCAAATAATTTGCACAGTACTAGTTGCTTTTTTGAGGCATTTAAATGCCCAATTGGCTCAAAAACAAAAGCAACTTCAAGCCAATAGAAAAAAAAGGATAAATTTGTTAAAAAATGCCAAATTGTAATCAAGGCCTTGCACATTGTTGCCATAATGTTTCCAAAACCTCATTGTATTCATTGTGCAAAGCCAAAACATACAAAAATTCCATACTCAAAATTGCATACTCAAAATTGGCCTCCTCCAATTCAAGCCCTCCCAAATGAAGGAGCCAGAAACCTCAAAACCTTCTTGAAAGAAATGCCACATAACCATTGGTTTGAAAACAAAACAAAAACACTACACGGTACTTAAAAAAAGGATGATTTTCATGGTGACCAGCCCGGCGTTGTCCAGGTTTAAGTAAGGTAGGGATGTTGTCATCTGGGTCTTTTGGCATCAAGTTAAATCATCATGAAACGAGTGTAATACTGGTACGTTAAGCCATAAGTTCAGTGTTCAGCGGACTCTGTGTAGCTTGGAGTGTACTAGCAGACTTATTAAATTTACTCCAGCTCCCGTACAGTAGCTTCAGAATTTCAGATTGATAGTAGTGAACTGCAGACAAACAAAAAGCAACAGCCAAGTCATCAGTCAGTTACCAGTAGCATTCCTTTCAAAAAAGGAATTAATAAATACCTTAGCTCATGAATTTCAAAAAAAAATTTATGACTACTTTTTATTTATGACTAAGTTAGTTCTAAGGTAGTATAGAACTCTAGATGCCGGTAGCCAATCCTCTACTGACAGCCTTATTAACTTAGATTTGAGTTTGTTAACTTAGATATAAGGTAGGAGCACCCATAACCGTCCATTTCAGCAATTTATCACTAGGTGGAGGCACTTTTTCCTAGAAAATAATATTTTTGTAGTACTAGCAGTTGAAAATCATGAATTTTGAAAAAAATAGAATTTTTGGATAAAACATCTAATCTGTTTTTGGAATTTTCAAAGTAGAGCTTCCTAGGGCACCCTGACCTCCACTCTAGTGAAGCTCCCTTGATTATGACAACATAATCTAAAAAATTAGAGCCACCCAACCACAAATTAAGCATGAGGATGGTTTCAAGGTACTTTGGGGAACTCTAGTGTCAAAGAATGGGTACATAGATGGTTATGGGTGCTCCTACCTTACTTTCATCTCATTTCCCTTGTGAATTGCAATAAAGTAAGCTACATCACCTATTCATTTCAATAGAAAATATTCCCTCCCTCCCAAAATGATCTTCCTAATCTCCTTGTTTTTTAATCCCTATGCGATCTTCTAGTTGCTTCAAAATGATCATTTTTGTTCTTGAAGATTCAATTAATGAATTACAACTTCCTTGACATGTTTAGAAACATGTATAAAATATCATTATTTTTAGCTTTAATCCTAGATGAACATTTTGCTAAGCCAGAAAGATCATTTGGAGATGGAAGGAGCAAACAATACTCCCTCTATCTTAAAATAAGATTAGTGTTTCCTTTGTAAAATTCAAAAGAAACACCAATCTTAATTTGAGACAAAGGGAGTATACATTAAATATGATCAAAATATAGAATTTAATGCTTGCAAATTCAATTATTCACCATGCCATAGACTCTAAAGAATGTGCAATTGTACATCGTAATTATTCCTTGAAGTCAATTTTTATTCTACAAAAGAATTGGTGCAAATATGGTACCTTTCACTTTTTTTCATTTTATTTCCCAAATAAATGTCCAACTCATTGCCCATTGAAACCTCCTTGTTAGCAATCTTTATATTGGCAAAGACTAGCTGAGTTTCTACCAAAAAATCCTTGCGCTACTTGTACATTGTAAAAAGGGCCTTTAATAGAGACATTTTAGCCAAAATTGCCACAAACAATAGAATTTGATAGCCAATTTGCAACTTCCTCCACATTGGAATTAGCATCTATTTAGTCAGTTTTGTGTTGTAGTACTTCCATTAATTCTCCACAACTTACAAAATCCTTTTTTTCTATTTTTTAATACCACTCACTCAAGGTAGCCCAAAGTAATGCATGCTTGTCTGTAAACTAACATATTGTACAAAATTCCATAAAATAAGTACACTAAATAGGGGTATTAAGGGGACCAAACAATTAAAAGAACTTATTGTTCAAAACTGTAGATGTTTGAAACATGATGTACAACCCCAGACACTTCAGTAACTATTGATGTACATCAAAAATAGATATTTATATAGTATAAAATGTCGATTAATTAGTATGGGTCCCCTTAATACCCCTATTCAGTGTACCATAATTCACAAAATTTCATAAACTAGTTTTGGGATCAATGCTCCTCATGCAATGGCCAAGTAATAATAAAATTCCCTTCAGTGTGGTCCTTTCATAAGAACAAAATTCCCTGCAGTGGGTCTTTAAATGGGAGACATTCTTTGTCTCTTCAAGATCTACGCATCGTGTACATATGACCACGCAATGTAATGAAAAGCAGATCCGTTGGAGCCTCCCATTCAAAAAACCAAACTCCCGACGGCAGTCGAAGATCTTCGTCGTGGTGTAGATTGGGCACCCATGCAAAATCTATGTACTTGACGGGAAGATCTACGAAAAAAATTCGAAGTTTTCAGAAAATCTAATCCTTTTGTAGGTTTCAGCTCGCCTTTCCCGCATCCCGTTCGGTTTCCCCCCCGTCTGGGCGCACACGTTGTTGCTGCAGTAGTGCCCGAGGTTGATGGATGCAGTATCGGCATTGCTCCGATCCCGCGCTTCCAATGTGGAGAGAGCTGGAGATGGAAAGGTTACTGCGCGTAGAAGTGTGTCTCTGAGTTTGTTTAGTTTTTTTTTGAGTTTTTAGGGTTGAAAAATGATGCGGGAGCGAGTTAGGGTGAGGGGAGAGCGATGGTGAGGTGATTGATTTGGAGGTCGAGTGGATGGAGAAAAGGACGAAGAAGAAGCAATGTGGAGGAATGTGGAGGAGCAGTTTTGGAGTTCCGTCAAGATCCCAACAATGATCAGGTCTCTTGCAGTTGTGCTGATAAGTCCACTGACTTTTTGATACGAATTCAGAATTAGAATTTCCGTGAATAGGACAACGTTTGTAGTCACCAGAACATTCTAGAGATCCCCCCTGAATTGGCATGAAAGAAATCTCTTGCTCCTTGTTTTGCGWGTTGAGCTAATGTTTTAGCAAGTGAGAGCTTCTCAAGCCAATGGACTTTTGTCATCACACATGAGAGTATCCCTGAGCTTGAATTTCGCTTGACTTGCTCTGACTTGCTCCAAAAGGCATGCCACTGCCACGGAMGAATGTCATGTCCGTATCTARCTTTTTTCTAGTTTTCTTTATTCAATCCTACTCAGATTGTGACTTGTGATGGGTTAATSTTTGAGCAGGTCGAGGAGCGGAGTCTGCGCACTCACCTGATCCAGCTGGAGAACGAAAGACAAAGGCTTTTCATAGCTGAACCTATCAATTATTTGATTGCCTCGTCGCAGCTTTCGACGCCGTAACAGAAATCTCCTGTCTAATTGATCAAAGATACAACATTGAGCTAGTGCCTGCTGCCTCTTACCTAGGAGAAACCTCCCAAGCTCGGTCAAGTGCAAATTGTCAAAGATGAGAACCCGGCTACTTGAGCTTCTCATGCAKACTGACTWATGTAGAGAACCCAGGGAAGTGGATATACAGCGACAAAATCCATCGTCCTTGCAATATGTGAGAAGGAAACTCAATAGGGGATGCGTGCTCCCTCACTGTTTGGCCTCACCTCCGCCATTCAGAGCAGTTTTCATGTAAAATACGCTGATTAACAAAGGCCGTTTTTCCCCAGGTGCAGTCGTACTTGGGTATTCATGCCACTTGCGTCGTTATTGTCTCTTGTTTGCCATGATAATTGCTTCCCAGTTTTCGAACTGATCGACTTACTGTAGGAGAGAATCACCAGTGAATGAAGCTCATGCATGTAACTCCTGAAACTTCTAAGGAGCCCACTTTGGGCTTTTCGAGAACTTGGATAGGCCGTATTCGCTTCATGTATAGATTCTTTTGTATGAAAACATTAGGATAGCTCCTAATCATCGTACTGTACATATGAAGCTTGATTTCATGTCATTCAGGTAAATGTTGCAAAAGTTCTAAGCTTTTTGTAATTTATGTCAATGTCAAAGTGGGCGGGCATATATAATTTGGTTGGATTGATGCCTACAGAAATAACTTAGAACCATCCAATCCATAAATTCTGTGGAGTTTTATTTTGTGGGCAATGTAGGTAGGAAAGACATTCATTGCATTCCATTTTAAAATTTTCAGATTAACCCCTAAAGGACCATTGTTCCTTCGGTGGACAAATGGGATTTTGGGCATGTACCTACACTCTCAATTTTTGTCTTGTTTTTTGAAACTTTTTTTCAAGATAGAAAAGTTGATGATCTTTGTGGGAATATAATTTTTTTTCAATCAGTGCCCGGGATCAAAAGTTATGCCCAAATAAGCTCAAAACAGGGGAGAGGAGGTAGCCAAATTTGTTTTTAAATTTAAATTTTCAATTTTCAATCTTTTTCCCCATAGATTATATATTTGCCTAAATAGACAGATTTGATTCATTCCATTTGGATATGTTATGAGAAAGTTACTGAGAATCTTGTTTTTTGGGCAATCTAAGCATCTTTTTGAAAAAATAAGTTGTGGGATTTGTTTTTGAATGCAATTTTTACAATTTTTCAAAAACAAAAGTTCCACATGGTTTATTTTGCTTGCTAGAACAATCTCACCATTGGGATGAGTGCATTTTACTTCCATCTTGAAGATATTAATAATTTAGATTTTTCTTCTATCTTGTACCGACTTCTACTTAACATTTTTTTAAAGACTAAAATTTATGCTTTTTTCGTTTTTTTTATTTTTTTCTAGACTCTCAACTCAATTCTCCACTATAAAGATTTAAAGCTCAAAACTCTATAGTGCAAAAAATTAAAGTTAAGAAGGTTGAAAGTCAAATAATCCAGTCCTACAGTGTGCTAAAAAACTTGTTTTTTTCACTTTAAACACATGTATCTTATAATCTATGCGATCAAAATTTCTGAAAGTTTTACCACATATTTTCATACTAGTTAGGTGTAAGATCCTACAGTTAGATGTGCAAAAACAACAATTTTCAATTTTAATTAATCTCTGCTATAAAAATGGTAGTTTTGGTTGTGTTTTTGCAAAAAAAAAGGCCTTGGTCCTTTAGGGGTTAAGAAAGAAATGTAGGATATTCATTATGACTAGAAGAACATCTTCACCATTGGATTGACAATTTTCACTTGATTGTCAAGGTTAGTAGTAATTAGTTTTTTCTTTTGTCTTCTTATGAATATAAAAAAACTATGCTTAAATTTTGTTCATATATTTATAGCTCATTTTTCAACATATTCACTAAAATGCACCAATTATAAGACATAATTCTTTTTTCCTTATATGTTATTCATCATACATGTTCCAAAGTAGTGTGTAAGAAAGTAGGAAGTAGTGAGTGGGAAAGTAGTTTTGGAATTAGAATTGGAAGAGTCTTGAGATTGGCTTTGGATCTAGATCCTTGTCATTTTTATCAATACACCTCTAAAAATATTTGCCTTGCCTTGCACTACTCTAGATTTGTTCAAAATTCCTTATTTGGTCAGTTATAGGTGGTTCTATCCTGACCACTCCAAATTTTCAGACTTAAAGGAGGCACATGTTTGGTAGTGCTAGATTCAAATTAGAGCACAACAATGCCACCACCACATTGATTTTTTTACAAGATTGACTTGCTTTCAGTGTCATAATTCAAAAAATGAGATTGTGTCACCTCGCACCAATTTTGCCTACATCACATCAGTGAACCTTACACAAATAATCCTTTCCACTACAAGTCTAGACTCACTTGGTCAAAGGAGTTTGAACTTTTGCGTGGCTTTAAGAAGAGTCTAGAAGGCCTTCAAATTCTTAAGATTAGTCTAGTTTATAATAAAAATATTTTTTAAGTCCAATTCAAATTTTCATGGTTTGATTTTCCCATGATCTTCGAGCTATGCTATGAGAGWTTTTGTCCTTGTAGCATTGGTTCACATTTTGAATATGATTGTACTCAAAATTCTTCTTATAGTTTTTGTTGGTGCCACTACTTCCCTTCACTCCAAAACGTGTTCAATTTCAAAGTCTGTCTAAACCTGTCACGTGCATTTTGAATGGTACATTACTAAGCTGTAGTATTTTAAATTGTCACGTGCATTTTGAATGGTACATTACTAAGCTTACTAAGCTGTAGTATTTTAAATTGTCACGTGCATTTTGAATGGTACATTACTAAGCTGTAGTATTTTAAATTGTCACGTGCATTTTGAATGGTACATTACTAAGCTGTAGTATTTTAAATGGTAACTGTTATAGTAACCGTGAAAATAATCTATATTGATACCGTGGAAATTGCTAGTTTAACCCTTGAAGGATAGACCGATCGCCGTGGCCGTGAAAATCATGCATTTTTTATACTGTGGAAGCCAAAGTATTAGAAAAGTTCTTCCTTTTCCACTCTTAATATCAAATATTAAGAACAGCAATTCTGTCCTACACGATCTGTCCATCTCTTCGTTTAAGGGTTAAGATATATCCAAAAGTACTCATTGGCAAAAGTACTCATTGGAAGTGAAAGGACTGTAAAAAGGTCTTCTCTTTCCACACAAAATTTTGAGGATGAATGGTTGTCCTTCTATCTTACACAGATTGATACACTGATTGATTGTCTATCATCCATTGGAAACAAATTTGTATGAGGGGTGTTATTTGTATGAAATTAATTTATTTTTTCAATCAGCTTATGCACCATTTAAATTAGCGTTTTTGTAGAACGATCAATGAAAAAGGTCATTTTGTAATCCTTCGTGCTTCACCCTTACAGGATTAACGAGTGAAYCAACTTGCAGCTTCCCTACACGAAGACGACAAGCGGCAACCACTCACTCAGCGCCATGGGAGAATTTTTTTGTTGTCATTCACAATGGAGAAAAGGAGAAGGGAAATTTCTCACAGCAGAAGAACATCATGTTTATGCTAATCAGAGAAGACATCCAAACGGAATTACGCACAAGTTAACATACAAGAGACATCCATGGAAAAAAAAAATGTGCTCCTTGTTTATGCTCAACGCCTCTCCTTCTACTCACAATAAAGGTGTGCCTGCAAGCAAGCAAGCTTTCATCGCAAAAAGCTCTATGTAACAACGAATAAAAAGGAGCTATGCCAGGATGCTCCGCTGGGACTCGGAAGAAAATTCGAAATCACCTAAGAAAGCTTGTTACAAAACTCTCCCTATTTCACGCAAGCTCTGCGCTCCTGCTCATAGACGTTTTGCCATGCACTTCACCAATTGTTGGCCAAGACTAACCCTAATTAGTCAGCAGTGCTTCATTCTATGTACAGCAACTCCTGGCGATATTGAATCTATACGGTCTTGAAAAGAATTAGGGTTTCCCAGCGTTTTCACTCGCCACCGGCAGGCTTGCTAACCTTGGACATGTCATACCCGACGCCACTAATACTCTCCTGATCATCGCCTCTCTTTTCGTGCTCCCCGTGCGTGTCGTTGGCCACCTTGTGATGATCATCTTGTATTGCGCCATAGCTCTTGTGATCAGCATCCACTGCCGGAGGCGCCGAAGAAGAAGAAGAAGAAGAAGTCGTCGTTGTCGTCGTCGTCTCGGATACACTGCTGCCTTCCTCGACTGCACTGCTGCTGCTGGACCAGCGCCGTGAGACACTCCCGATCATGGAAAACACTTCCCTCTGCTTCTGCCACAAAAACGTGGAAGACGTCTGGCGCGAATAGTACACGGAGCGCATCAAAGCTTGCCCCGTGGACACAATATTGTACGCGCGCTTGGTCGTCACTTGCGATGCGACTTGCGTGATCGCCATCCACAAAGCTCTATCAAACACTCCCAAACTCTTCCAAACTCTTCCAAACTCGCTAAAAATTGCTGGAAATTGCTGAAAACTACAAAAAAAAATGAGTCGAAAATTGCCGAAATCCAGCAAAATAGTCGCGGATTCCAGAAACCAATTCGAATGGGAAGAGAGAGAGAGAGAAGGAGTTGAAATGAGCCGGGTGGAACCGGAGTGCAGATTTGTGGCAAAGGTGTGAAGGTGAGGAGGCTAATGCAAGGGACACATGTAGGGTGGCAAGGAGAAGCTTCCAGGGAATGTTGCCAAGTGGCGGTGTAGTGAGTGTGCCAGATGGCGGGTGGTGGAGCATGTTGACGTGGTGTTGTGATAGTGGTGGTAGACCGCGTCCAGGTGGGCCTTCGTTGGTGACGTGGAATTCTTGGGACAAAACAGCGAATTCTTTTCTTGTTGGGGGAGCAACTGGCACCCTTGATTGGCACCCTTGAGAGTGGATTGATCCCCTCATTGCCCCAGCCAAGGGTAACTGTAAAAACAGAAGCTCTCCACATCCTCCAATATAACAATCTGGGCATGTGGGCATGTCGTCATATGGTGAATTTTGTTAAATTGGCGGTATTATTGCGCCAAAAATGGCAGAATTCTATGCCATTTAATTAAAATGTCGTGCACTTTCTAATATATTTCGTGCCATTTTAATGAAATTCACCATTCATGTGGTTTTGAAATTGCATCGAAGTGGTGACACCTGTATAATAATAAGCTTGTTGATGGTCTTTTGTTTTTCTGGTAGGATCCCTTGAGGAGGAGGGCTAGTGCATTTCCAATCACCCCAGTGTCGGAGTAATCGATCACAAGGACAATCAAGGCAATCATGGCGGAACAACAGCCTGCTGGAAATACTACTGGAGCTCCTGCTGATGTGCCAAACGAAGCTGCGGCAGACACAGTGGTTACTGCGGCTACTGCGGCTGCCGCGGCGGCAGGCCTGGCGGTACTGCCAGCGGCACCCGTGGCGGTTGCCCCCGTGGCGGTCCTTGTCATCGCCAATTTGGCGGGAGCGCTCGTGCCTCCTGGTCCTGTCCTCCCACGGCCCTGTTTCGATATTGAAACTGCTTTGATGGGTCCCTTGCCCACAAAGAGCCACATAAGCTTCACCATCCATGCCAAAATTGATTGAAGCCTGGAAGGCCATCAGCCTGGCCTGAATTCAAAAATTGGAAATTTACGCAATTTTTATAAGAATGAAGAGCTAGTGTTTTGGTAAATTTCCATTTAGCGATGGGACGTACGTTTATTTACGTCAAGAACTCTATCTTTCTTTGCGTATAATCGTTGTTGCTGCTTTTAAGAGGAAAAGTTTAGGGTTACAAATTAATCAGTAATCAGATAGCCTGCAACGAGTAGTTTAATTGATGGTTTCATCTGTAGTAAGTGACGTCACTGACGTCGGTAATTCCTAATGACGGTTTCACTACGTATATTTTATATATACTTGATGGTGTTTGTGTTATCTCTAGTGTGTTGAATTGTCAGCGTGTATCCTGATGAGTTTGGTCATCTTGTAACTTAACCCTTGAACGTCGAGGCGGACGTTTTGTGCCCTCATAATTGCAACTTTTCATCATCGGTATTAGGAGTGGAAAGGGAAGATCTTTTCTAGTACTTTGACTTCCAATGGATATATTTGACTTTTCAAAGTACATGATGTCACACGGTATCAAAAATGCATCATTTCCACGGCCACCCGTCCGTCCTTCAAGGGTTAATATGAGAAGTCTTACACGGGTTTATATACATACATACATACATACATACATACATGGATTCAACAAGGTTGGTCAGGGTACGTTGCTCTTGCTGTGCGGCATTGATATAACTGCGTATTTGATAGCTTGTGGATGCTATAGATTTCCTTTCTTAAGAGTTGAGACATGCACCAAGGATGCCAAAACCGACCTTTGCGACCCCTTTGCAATTCAACACACTCGAGATAACACAAACACCATCAAATACATATAAAATACATAGTGAAACCGTCATTAGGAATAACCAACCTCAATTTCATCCGTGTGCACTGCGTGGTGGGCCTCTGACCAATTCCCTGACAACAGTTTTGGTCCCCTCGAGCAGTCAGGGGATAATCTAAATTTTTTTCAATAAAACTAGACTAAGGTAGAACCACCCATTATCAACTAGTGCCCCATAGCCAACCGTAGATCGACTAATTTCCAACCAAGGCTAGAATGTGTTTTTTTCATGTTTTCAAGGTTGGGATTAAAAGTTCATGACACATGTCCCAGCTTAATGAGCAAGAAAGTAGGAAGCAATTAGTGGAAAAGTAATTTTTTGAGTGATCGGAATTGGAAGAGTCTAAAGATTGGCAATGGGTCCAATGCACTTTTTGCCTTTGAAAATTCATGATAATTTCAATTCAAGCGATAAAACAACCAAAGTTTTTGCAATCCATAGCATTTTTATCATTGCACCTCTAGAAAGATTGCTTTGTATTCCACTACATCAAATCATGTCTAAAATTGCTTAAGCGATCGGTTATGGGTGGTTCTACCTTAGTATGCATGATAAGGTGCTGTCGCCATGAGTCAGTGAAACACTTCTGCGTGCAATGCAAGCTCTTCGACTGAGCAAGTTTTGCTTTAATGCACTGCACACATTGCAGTGTAGCAGGCTCAGATGGGTGTATACAGCAGACTAAAATTTTCTGCTCACTCTGTAGCCGATACCTGTTTTATTAAACACAAGGCAACAAATTAAATTTTCATCTTTCTGAATGTTAAACCACTTTTTATTGTTTGTAAAATACAAGAGATTACTTCATGTACAATGCTACGATAGCTGTATTCTTCAGACCCGTTAGGTTCTACTACGACCCYGAYACTTGTCCAACTATGATCATGGAAATTACACCAACATGCGCAACATTSAAGGAGCTCCCTGAATGTTTAAACCCCTTTACGTTATTTAAGAAATACGAGCGATTTCCTCMCATACGAACAATTCGTGACCATAACACCCTAACAGAGAACTTCGTGGGCAAGCTACAATGCTAATTTAGCAGTATTCTTCGGACATGTTAGGCTGTACTACGTCCCAAACACATGCCCAACTCAGGACATGGAAACGACAACACTATGAGCAAAACTATCAGAAATCTAAGAAACTCGTTCAGCTGCCTGAGACGCAAAGTTCAGCTCAAAACTGAACCCTCGACAAAGTACCGTTAATTGTGAACTGCACAGACTTGACCTAAAACTCTTGATGCAACAAGAAAAACACAAAATGCGGAAGTGAAAGYCGGGTACCATCGACACTGAAGGAAATAGCCGTCGGTAGACGACGCCTCGGTGACATCTTCAGGGGAAAGGCTGGAGTCCCCCCGACGCAGCAACACGTACGCCGACAACTCGCATCCTACGATCGGAATGTCGGTCGGGAGGTGCACCCGCACCACACTCAGCATGCTTCCCCCTTTTCGCCCCCTCCCTTGTCTCTAGCTCCGCTCGAGWTGATGGCGCTCTTCTTCGCAGCAATTCGCCGGCCCCGTCCTTTCAATTTCAAACCACAAATTGAATGCGCGTGGGGCGGATCCGCCATCAGGTGGTCCCTGCGCGCGCCAGCGTTCCTCTCTTCGACCTTTCCCTTRTCACCTTCGCAAAATTTACCGCCTCACCTCCGAATCATCACCCTCCGGCTAATACCTAAAACGGTCGCGCCCTCCAGCTCTTCACTGCTGTTGCGTTAGCTTGCAGCAGGAAAACTAAGTTACTCCTAAATTCCCAGAGAACGTCAAAGACGGCTCTTTTATTCTCAGGCAAACCGTCCTCCACAAGAATATACACTCCAATACGAGCTGGCTTCCCAGCCACGCCTTCGACCACTCACACACACTGGAGTGGCATGTACAATCAATACTCTGGCAATAATAAAGCAATGACTGAGTCCTCCGTCCCTCCTTCCCTCGCTCCTGACCTGCACGTAAAACCCTAATACTGTCAGACCATGCATGAACCTTTATGTCAGAAMTCGAACAAGCAATCCAATCATCCACAAACCCCTTCCTCTTCAGAAGAACAACAGAACCACAATAAAAACACTTTTCTCTCAAAGAGATACAAAAAGAGCTCACACCAACCATAGCACCAGTTCAACTCCTACCCACACCCTTCCCCTTCTGGCAACCTAGCTGCTCCTCGACAGGTTTTTTTCCTTCTCACACCTCCACTGCTGCATAGTGGTTTCTATTGAATTGTAAGAAAATGTATAAGATCTGGTCATAAAAATTTCAATTCTTTCCTCAAATAATAAGTTTTTCAACACTAAAAAATTCTAAACACATTAGAGTTATTTATAAAGTAGGTTAAATTGGGGTTTAAACCGACCACTTTTGTGAAAAAGCAGGTTTCGTAGAAAAGTCACTCGCAGTCAACATACCAAAAACAGAAGTGTATACGAAACTTTTTTTTGCGAAGAAATGGCGCCTAAAAAAGATTGAACCCCACTTTCAAGGGCCGACGTCGCGGGCTTCTCCATAGGCGGTGTTCGGTGAGGGAGGAGGTGCCATCGCTGCGGGGGGGTTCGGCGAGGAAGGAGGTGTCATTGCTGCGGGGGGGTTCAGCGAGGGAGGAGGTGCCATCGCTGCGGGAGGGTTTCGTAAGTCCTCGAAGGAAGCAGGAGGTGCACTTGCAGCTATTTCCGCAATGCTGCTAATTGTCAAGGCGGGAGGGCACATATTTTACATTTGAGAGATCGGACAATCACAGAGGTGGGGAGGCACGCGGTTGGGGTACGAGGGCACTTGCAGCGGCGACTAGGTGTGTGCTTCACATTTTTGCTTTTGCAATCTAGGCGGATTGAAGTTGTTCTTGTGACTGTTGTAAGCTAGCTTTCCATCTACTTGTGTCTACATTGCATTCCTAGTTCACCTACACAACTGATTGCACTTTTCTTGCAAATTCTTGGTAGGGTGACGAGTGCATTGTTTACGGTTTAGGGTCACAGAATTTCATTCCAAGTTCAAAATGGTTGACCACAATGATGATTGCACGATCCTAGAATCGCAGTGCCCTTCCCAGCCGCCTGCCAAGTTACCACGTCGTGAGAAATCTCACCGTCCAATTGTAGACTCAATTGTCCTTTCTTCCTTGGTTGCGTCTTATACCACCCACTTTGCCACATATAGCAGGGGAAAGACAAATGTAACACAATTAGTGCCTGGGAAGGTTTGGAAATTGGTGTATGAGCAATTCCTCCGTGAGCATCATGGAAGCAAATTTGCAGAGGACACGTTGAAAGACAGGCTTCGGGAGACCTTGAAAGAAATAAAGACAGGTACCTCAAATGAGGACGGATCCAACAAGGCTACTTTGCAAGCAGATGATGTTCTCACACGGTTGAGAAAGACTGACTCACATGCAACGCGTAACATCTTTCAGCTACGCCAAACTACGATCGATCAATCTTCATCGAGCGGCCACCCACCTTCTACAGCATCACAACCGGCTTCTCTTGGAATCACACTTTCTCAAGTGCAGGATGCTACTCCAGGTAGTAGAAGATGTCATCGTTCTCCTAGCCTATGTTCAACTCAGAAGCTTCCAACGAAGGCAGAGCTTTTAGCATCACAGTCGAAGAGCATGACTTCCATTGCCCGAACCATGGAAGCAAGGACAAAAGGAAAAGAGGCGCTTCTTTCTTTGAAAATGGACATCAAGATGGAAAAGAAAAAAGTAGCAAAGATTGCAAATTTGCAGCATGCTAGGGACTTGGGTGTGATTACTGACACCGAATTCAAATTGCAGGTGAAGGCTATACTTGGTTTAGGAGTTGAGGTATCTAACTCAAAAGGTGATTCAACTCACAACGCATAACATTGATGCAATTTCATAGCATAGAGGAGGTCGATGTTTTGAGGGTTCAATAGGTTTCGAATTTTGATCTCATGGCCAATTGGCAGGAGTAGGCATCAATGGAAACTTTCGTTCTCTACATCCTCGAACTTTCAAAGGGTTTATGATTGTTAGCTCTGTCATTCTAACTTTCTGTGTCTTTCGCGTTTCTTACCCGTGACATTATAGTCTCCACAGTCTTGGTGGTCATGCTCTATTGTAACTCCATGATTTTGGAAGAATAGAAGGAATTAGATACTTCATTGCAAGACGGTGCAATTTGAGCYTGCGGTTGGCTAAGTTACTGCAATTTCGGAGTTAGTTTAGGTTGAAAATCCGACCCAAGTGCTTCCTTTAGGTTTCATATTCGGATCTCGCAGCCAATTGTAGGATAAACTTTATTGATTTAGACGGTTGTTGTTCCCTCTAAATGTTGGAATCTCAGAAGACCAATTGTTTGCTTTGAGAATCTCCCTTTTGTATCTATGTTGTGGTGTAGCATCTCAGTCTCATTACATTGCATTATCCGCATCCTTGGTTGACTTTCGGTTTGCAATTTGGGAAGGAATTATATAATTAAACGTTTTTTTGATGAACTCCCCTGAAATGACATTGTAGATTAGAGTTTTTCTACGAGTCATGAAATGTAACCCTTCATTTTGTTCTTTTCTGGAATTACAAATAGGCATCATTGTTTGCACTCTARTCACATTGAGTTGTGTTCTTTCTATGTTTCTTCCTATGTTGCACTCCTGTCACATGGAGTTGTCTTTTTTTGATACTCAAGTTTGGTCCCACCCATTCAACTTTGAGTTGTCGTGGCCCCAGTCTTCCTCCGCCACACTTGCCCTGGGATTCCAACCAACCTCAGCATTTATTTTTGGCATAAAAGATTGCAAGTGGCAATCTGTAGGCCATAGTGTTGTTGGAAAGGAATTGAAATCTAAGGAGTGACCAAACTGTACGTCTTCAGACAAGTGAGAATCAAAGGCTGGAACTAGATGCAGCTACTGCACAACGCTCCAATAGCCAGCCTCTACCGACGGAGGCGAGGTTTACAACGGAACGCGGCTAGCAAGGCAATGTGGTCGGATGACCATTCTGGAGAGGGTAACCCAGTGTCCTTACGTAAACTGTCCTCATCCAGAAGCTCCAGAAGTGATTCCACACTCAGCGAGTCGGCTGTAGATTTCCACCATTCAAGTATAATGAGTACACTGCAGTGCGACTAAAGAAGAGGTTTCTCTACTAGATAATTGAAATTCGAGCATCTGCAGAATTGACCATAACAAAACAGAATGATATAGTGAGAGCATCTTATAAACTTAACACAAACAAACGCAAGTTAACCATGGTGGAACTCAACTCAGGCCACTATGATGATGACGTCACAAAGAATATAGGTCTTACCAGTATAGAAGATGTAATCAAGAGTGCCCAGAAAATCTCGGGTACAGTTAGTAAATTGTGGTTCATTAGTATTGACATCCATCCGTCGCCTTTGTTTCTCTATTGTAGAGCCAATCCCATTCATCCTTGCAAATGAAGCGTAAGCACTCACCTGTACAATATTGTAAAACACTTCAAAACCTCTACACGCACAGCCGAAGTAATCTCAAACAGTGAAAACACCAACTCAGCTTGGTAATTATTGTAAGTACAACTCACAGAACAGATGATGAACATTACATCAATAATCACACCACTAGCAAACACAGAAAGCACTATGTGCTTTACGTTGCCAAATTGAATTAATAAAAAGTTAGGCCACAACTAAAACACGGTTCAGGTAACATTGTCAGGTGATGCTCACCAATGGCAGTGAATGGCAAAGCTTGCTTGGAGGTCGCAAAATGTTCAGTGGGTCGACTTGCAGATCCGGATGGGCAGGATCCACACGGCCAGTTGACAAAAGACAGTGAGGTGCACTGCAAAAACATTCCAATGCGCAAAGCGTCAAAACCATATTGATCACTGGCAAGCAAACAATGCGCAGTAGCTCTTTGTTACCACCACTTTAGGTGCACCAACCTGCCAGGAACCGAGTTGAAATCGCCAGCCACCAACATAGGGATATCTGCGCTGGCTGCTATCTTCTCAAGTCCCTTCAACAGGGTGTGTACCTGAACACAGACGGCAACCAAACACTTCACTACACTTGCATATAAGCCCATCCATGAAAAACAGAGCAGATCATTTCTTATTCAAGTTTATGAATATTTTCCAATCGTTTGGAACGATTAAGACAGGAGAAGATATTTGCCAGAATTGACCAAGAGTCATATTTAAGAGAGAAAATTGAGGTAATCAAAGTCGAGTCTCTCCGAACCTGCCAGAGCTTTACATCCTTGAGTTCCTGGTTCGCATGAATGTGTGTGTTTGCCTACCCAAAGCACCCAGGAAAAGTGAGTGGATATCAAACAATATAACAATTCACAACAGAATCAGTGGAGAGTGCTGAACAATGGTACAACTGTCGTCTAAAGGTAGGCCAAGATTCAACGAACTCAATGAATGTTGATAAGTACAACGTCCAATGAAGATATAACACCTAGAATATACTTTTCTCATGTAATCAGTCAGTGAAAGAGAGATGTTTACCACACAAAGAAGCTGCCCACGCTTGCCAGAAGCAGCTTGAGTATCCATAAACCCACCAGTGTCCCGGGCTTCCAGTACGACAATTAGAGCCACATTATCCTGCGCGTAACAAAAGGAACGTAATTCACGTGTGAAAACTCTGCACACATCAATGATTGAGACACATAGTGAAAATTTTGCAGAATAAGTTCACAGGCAGCAGTTTCTGCACTAGTAAACCTGCATTCTGCAACCATGTATACCGACGACAGTGTGAAAGTTACGGCTCATAGCAAGAACAAAAACAAAATGCATCAACATGGTAAATAAAGACCTTCAAAAGTCGACTCAAAGCTGCCTTCTTGTTTGTTGGTACCAAAGCCTCAGACAAAGACTGTGCAGCTTTATTAAACTCCACCTGCACGTCAAATCATATACCGGTGATAAAAAACATCAGTCAAAACAATTGTTTCTCAAAGCTACATATAACATCCAAACATATAATTAAGAAAAATACATCTTATTCGCCTAAAACACATCACGAATTCAGCCGTACAAAGCCACATTAAATAGGCATATCACGTAGGACGTAAGATGTAATAACATTAACTGAGAAGCCCGAGGAATATGTGAAATCCAAGATCTGGTACCCACCTCATATTTCTTCACCAGAGAGAACCGATCACGCCGGAAAAATGTAGCGCAACCATCGATGACGTAAACAGAACCTGTATAAATCTGCTTGAGATTACCAAATACTGGTCAGCCCTTGAACAAGTATCACTGAGGATACAACCTCCCACATCCAAGAAAAGAGCACGGTCCAGTCTATTCTACAAAGTGCATTTTTGTACCTTCAAAAGTATAACATAAACAGATGAAGTTCCAATCCCAAACTACAATTTCGTGAAATTTTTCGAATGTAGGACGGCAGTCAGCAATCGCTCATGGAACCTTACCTCGCCAGTTTTCTTCTTGTAGACACCAGTGTAACCATGCTTCTCCAATTCAGGTGCATAAAAATCCTCATAATGATCACTTTGCACCTGCACATCCAAACCCCAGCATTCCATTCAAAACCCTGCACCACCCCAAATTGCCTACTTATTTCTGATAGTAATATACCTCGCAACAGAACACAAACAAGGAAGATAAAGCAAAAMCAACTTGCGGCTAATCACGCTCAAGGGCACTCGTTCTCAGATCATCGCAAGGCTTATATAAAAGCATACACAAGACTAGGTCAATCAGTATTGACTTCCAATCAGAAACGATCTTTACCTCTTGTAAACACAGGATATCTGCCCGGTAAGCCACAATCTCGCGCAGAAGATTTTGTCGACGATAAGTCCAGGCCAAGGCCCAAGGAGGACAGTAGCTGTACTGCTCACTCGTCGCATACAAGTCAGAAAGAACATTGTAAGACAGCACCGTGAACGTCCCTGAAGACGAAAGGCGACCATCCGACTCCACCGAACCCAGGCCATCCAGCGAGTTCAACGACATCAGCTGACGAGGGGTCGGAGAAGGCGCAGGGATCACACGGGAGGTTTGACGCTGATGAGGAGTGGCCGCAGGACGACCCGTACTGCCATCGATGGCCACACACTCGATCTTCAGAATGTGACCCACGTCCTCCATTGTCGGAGTGTAGGTCTTGCCCTGACCCACCTCRCACCAAACATCACCAGCTTCCTGGTTCTGGTTGTGGGAGGCCATACGAACAGGGCTCGARAACACGGAACCATTGCTGTGATTAGCAGTGTACGTCGCAGCGCCACCGAGACTCCCATCCAGGGATCGCAGAGTCTTGGCTGGATTGGAATTGAACGAGAACGGGGATTCATCCTCTTCGACGCCGTTTTCTCGCTTGTCGGCGGCCTCCTGGTGYATGATAAGGTGCTGTCGCCATGAGTCAGTGAAACACTTCTGCGTGCAATGCAAGCTCTTCGACTGCGCAAGCTTGGCCTTCAAGCACTGCACACATTGCAGTGTAGCAGCTTCCGATGGATGTACACTGCAGACTAGAACCTTCTGCTCACTCTGTAGTCGAAACCTATTCATTGCAAGAACAGAACAGATCACACAACTGTCCAACTGAATAATAGTAAGGTGGTGACCAACAAAAGACGACACTCATTAGCAAACTCGCCGAGCTTTAATGGCGTCAAGTAGATTTTATTCATTACTAGACGTCATCACAGTCCACCACATATCCATGAAAAAGCCCATTGCCCCCAAAGAGACCAAATGGCCAAAAAAGGCCGCTTCCAGAACTATCCCAGTTGAAATGAACCATTTATCAGGCCATCTTCAAGAAAGGAAGTAAAATGTCCTATGGCGAGAAGAAATCATACCCTACATTCTGGAACAAAAGAAATAAGTTTGAAAGTTACCAAAATCGACTATCAGCTTCCAATGTGGATTCAAATGCGTAGTTAAAACTATTGCAATCGCAATCGATCGCATCCTAAAGCGTACCCTAATTCACCTATTAGATTAAATTCATAGAATTGTCTAATATAAAATCGACACAGCATATTTTTCAGTTCCTTGTATAGAGATTACACGCGAATCATAACGCCCTTCTCGAAATTAGGGAGGTCTCAACCGATCGCATCCTACAGAATACCCTAATTCGCTACAAATACAACACTCATACCGTCCCAGGACCTTTAAATTGCCAGCCAGAGTAAGAACAAGAAACAACAACAAAAAACGAGGAATCTTAAACCCAGTACCATCGACACTGAAGGAAATAGCCGTCGGTAGACGACGCCTCGGTGACATCTTCAGGGGAAAGGCTGGAGTCCCCCCGACGCAGCAACACGTACGCCGACAACTCGCATCCTACGATCGGAATGTCGGTCGGGAGGTGCACCCGCACCACACTCAGCATGCTTCCCCCTTTTCGCCCCCTCCCTTGTCTCTAGCTCCGCTCGAGTTGATGGCGCTCTTCTTCGCAGCAATTCGACGGCCCTGTCTTTTCAATTCCAAACCACAAATTGAATGCGCGTGGGGCGGATCCGCCATCAGGTGGTCCCTGTGCGGGTCGCCAGCGTTTCCTCTCTTCGACCTCTCCCTTCTCAAAAATTCTCTCCACCGAAATTGCGCTCGAATCGCCACCAAATCAAGACCTAGAGAGCTCGCATTCACCAGCTCCCCACTGCCATTAGGAAATGCTCCGTACTCCCAGCACTGAACCAGTTCTTAAAGCTCGTCACCGAAACACACGACGAAACCTGGAACAACGACAAAGATGCCGCTTGTACTCTCGTCGAAAACGTCCCATTCCAAACATACACACTCCAATGCGAGCTCTTTCCAAACGCAACACCGCCAAAACTATAGAAATAAATCAACAACGACAACGCAGTCCTCCCGCTCCTCACCTGCGTGCAAAAATTGCCAAACATCATTAAAAATCTCGGAAGCTATTATCTCAAACCTCCAAAACAGTTTTGAGTGTTTTTTTATTAAAAAAAAATGGCCTTGGTCATTTAGGGATTAAGTATAGAAGTGAATCCTACAAGAGTTGTTTTTTCAAGAGTTTGGAAATATGATTTGGTTTCCTCCAAAACAAGATTTTCCATGCCTTTCACATAACAAATCCAAACAAAACTAAATTAGGATTTTCACGTAGGTAAAAATGCAATTTATGAGAAATTAAAAAAAATTCTTTGAAGTTTTTTTGGGAGGTCACCTACCAAATATTGGGCTAGTGTGCCATAACTTTTTCTCCTAGGCACCAATTGAAATAATAATTACATTTGCCCAAAGGTAATGTATTTTTTGTCTTAAAAAAAAGTCTCAAAAAATCATAGGAAATATTGAGACCGTAGGAGCATGCCACAAATCTATTTTGTTCCACAAAGGGACAATAGGACTTGAGGAGGTAAAATTTGATTTTAGGCATTGATCTTTTCTTGTGGTGGTATCAATTTGCCTCATTGTAAACCAATTTAAATTGTAGAATGGATGTAGTGGTATACTTTGGAATCCAAGAATATAGACCTTGATCTTGGAAATTATGGACTTCATTGTGCATTAAGAAATTGAAATCTTGTTTTTAAGAAGAAAAAAAAACTAGTTTTAAAGAGAAACATTCATCATGATTGTCAATAAGAAGACTTGAAAATATAAATTTTGTTTTAATTCATGACATCAAAATTCAATTTCATGCACCAATATCTTATTGGATCAGTTTGCTTTGTTGTTGGCAAAGACGGCAAAGATGATTATGTTTGTAAGTAGTTGTGGCTATGACCTCCTTCAAACAATAGGAGTGTCAATAGAGTGTATGAACCTGTCTTTTGAACGCATAGTGTGGCATGCGTTCCTGATCAAATTATTTTTCAACCCCACCTCAAAATAAATTAGGGAGGGGGGTTTTGAAAAATAATTTGATTGGAAAATTTTAAAATCCCAGCACCCCCTTACTCTTGTATTTTTGAAATCGAAGTCCTTTGACAATCAATATGGGATAATCTGGATCCGTTTTCTATATTTGTATTCTGCATCCGTTTTCCGTATCCATATTCCGCATCTGTATTCCGTATAAATACAATATAAATATGGTATCATAATATTCATCAGGATCAACAACAGGGAAGGAGGGTGCTTTAATTTTTTTTAACGATCAACGGCTACTAATTTTTTGGGGGAGGGGGGGGCTAATTAATTGAGCAAGAAGTGGTTCCTCTCTTTTCAGTGGATAGTGGATAGTGTCAAAGTGTTTTTGTTTTTGTTTTCTATTCAAAAGCGCCATGTAAATTTGTATAAATTTTTTAGACTTCTTAATCATGATAGAGCAAGAAGAACATACATTTTAAGAATATAAGCCATGGAATGTTAGTTTTATCAAGTATGTTATGTATTATTCTAGAACACTTGGATTTGCTCCTTTCATCCATTGTGAGGGAATCAAGTGATCTTTTGTGACATTTTTGAACAAGAAAATTATCTTTTCTTTGCTATCATTCTTGTATATAATAATTTTCTAGTAGCTTAGGTGCTCAAGTACCAAAAAATATTTAATTAAAGTCCAAAAATAATGTTAGGCAAGACAAAAATTTAATTTATGCTATTCAAAATTGAACTATATATAGGCATCTTGCAAAGTTTAGGTACTTCATTTAATGGTTTCAAAGAGGATAAGAGATTATTTGTTCATAGAATGCATAGAATATTGACTAAATATTGCCATAAATGACCAAGTCTTGTCTCCACAAACAAGAGAGGGGAATAAATGCTTAAAATATTAAGCAAAATTTTGTATTATTGTTTTTTGCCAAAACCGCTAGTAAGATATAGTAGTTAAGATTCTTCATTTTGCTTTATATGAAAGGACATGTTATCTTTTCACAATATTCTTGAAAATAATTAGTATTGAAATCATGACTTTCCACAACATTCTCAATTCTTATCTCAACCGCGTCACCTTTCATAACATTTTTAACCGCGGAGCGCCTACAAGAGTCTATAAAATAGCTTGTGAATTATTTTATATATGGTATATTTCAAAGGACAATTTTTAATCCAATTATTTCAAAAAAAATTCTTGGAAGCAATTACAACTTGTGGTGGAAAATCCCTGAATGAGATATTTTTATTTTTTTAACAAAAGTAGATGTTTTATCCACAATTCACAAAATATTCAAGCAAAACCAAAATATTCATTGTATTTTGGCAACTTGTAGCGTCTTGCTTTTGATTTGAATTTTAGCTATAAAAATGAATCCATTTGAATTTGAGACCAACTAACAAATGAAGTTTATAAAATTAGTTTCTATTTCAATTTTAAAATTTTGTGGAATTCCTAAAAATGCATATTTTAGTGCAATTTGAATTTTGGACCTACTTCCATGGTCACTTGATTTTTTAATCCCTAAGCGCTCAAACAACCATTTTTTGGTCACTACCCGACTTCAAGCAGAAAAAAAAAATTTAATTTTTTTTTTTTCCTTGAAAATATTGAGTTGTCTTTCAGTATTTATATTCAAAACTAAGATCACTACGGTAAAAAATAAATAATAAGAGAAATAGCACAATGTGTTTAGAATTTTCTAGTGTTGAAAAACTTACTATTTGAAGAAAGAATTGAAATTTTTATGACCAGATCTTATGCATTTTTTTACAATACAATAGAAACCACTATTTTGACCAATCAGAAAAAATTCAAGTGTTAAGGATATAAATTGTATTTTTGGTGAATTTTTGAAGTTATATCTTCAAAATTCATTTGAAGAGAATCTGAAAATAATTTTATAATTTTGACCGTATGGATATCTTCTACTTTTTG
Source organism: Pleurozium schreberi (assembly GCA_006891605.1). Classification (NCBI taxonomy): domain Eukaryota; kingdom Viridiplantae; phylum Streptophyta; class Bryopsida; order Hypnales; family Hylocomiaceae; genus Pleurozium; species Pleurozium schreberi. Next base: position 10,114 of record VACF01000830.1, on the reverse strand, counting down.
TGCTTCACATAAACTTCTTTGATGCAAACTTCAAAAAAGCAAATAGGAAAAAAATAGTAAGTAAAAGAAATAGAGAATGATTCATAATGCTAAATTGTTAATAAATTAGTTATAAAATTAAAAAACTCCAATCCAAATGGATGAATTGTTGTAATAAAAAATCTACATCCAATAGCATTATGTTTTTTCAAAAATATTGAAATTTCAGTAAAATAAAGGACTTCAAAGTTTTTTTTTGGTACAATAGGGATTCCATAACTGCCTGCAAACTGAAAAGCCTCATAACTTTCATCTCAACTATTGAAATGCAATGATTCAAAGCTTTTTGAGTACATATAGATCTGAAGAACAAATTTCAAAGTTTTATTTCTTAAAAAAGTTACTTTTTTCAGATCTGCCTGGACTGCCTGAGTTGAGAAACAAACAACATATTATGCAATAACTTTTGACTCATATTTTCAAATGTCATGAAATTTGTCCATGTGAAAGATATTCCTCGTCCCCACATTTTGTTAAAATTTCAGCCCAAAATATGCAAATCTCCAGTCACACATACTTGCCCAAAATTTCTATGTTGCCATCAAACGCATGTTGGCCCTTTAGGGGTTAAATTCCTATCAATAAATTATCCAATTTATCTAATTATCTAATTTTTTATTGGACCTCATTAGAATCTTTTCACATATATTTTTTAGACACCATATGAACAAGCAACTTCATTACAAGAGGCTTCATTCATGATTGTAGCACAAGCTCAATTTTCAAGGAAGGTAGCTACTCAAACTTCTTCAAAATAGATTTTGTCAATGCAAAGCCTCCTCCCCATTTGGAGCAAAGTCAACAAGGTGAAAACTCTCAAAGTGCTAATGATATGTGTACTCAAAATGAACCTAGACTCTCATGTTTAGAACAAGTACATTTTGGGCAAAGGTGTACATTTTTGACAGGAATCCCTAGGGACAAGAGAAAAAAAAGTTACAAAGTTTTTGAAGACACAAATACCATAACTTTCACTATAAGGACAAGGTAACTCTCACTGTATGGAACTCATGTTTTTGGTGACAAATTTTAGGCAACATTCAAAGTAACAATTTGTTTTAATCCCTAAATGTCATGATTCATCTCCAAAATTGACGATTTGAGAAAGTCATTATAAAGTGCTATTTAGAAGCATATTTTGGAATTGATATTCAAATAAAAGTTGTAGACTAAGAGTTGTAGATTCCATCCTTACGTTAACATTCACCAATACTATTACCAATTTTTTTTAAATTTTGACAAAATTCCTTCAAAACTTGATAACAAGCACAACATCACCTCTGTAAAATACAAAAGAAACAACGATCTTATTTTGATCCCGGGTTTGCAACTCTCATATTATATGGCCATGTTTATAATCACTTATAATGTATTTTAGTCCAATCTAAAGGGATATAATTTATTTTAATGTAGAATAATATATGCCGATCTATCCAACTTTGGAGGCTTTCTAATAAAAATTTAATTTTAATTGGAGGGAACTTTTTGTATATTTTTCTTAAAACTATGTACAAGTCTTTCAATTCTTCATACATATTGTAAGCTTCTTTTCAATCTATATGGAATCCAACATTTTTTACAATTAATTTATTTTTAATTTGGTCTTCACTTGACTTTTTTCTCTTTTTAATTTGTTTTAATTTTTACAAAAGTCGTCTTCTAAGTTATTTTAATGCCGATGACCTCTACATATAATAGAAGAGTTGTATACCCGGGATTTTGATACACATGGAGTACCATTTTTAGAGTAGAATTTGTTGGAATAGATGTGAAATGAATCTCTCTTGAAATTAAGTTTTTGTGTTCTTAAAATCTATGACTTCATTATGGCAAACCCAATTTTGGACTAAATGCAATTTTGGCTTGGTCAACCACTTGCACATTGATAATTTTAGAAAAGTATGTAATCTAAAGGAGACAAACCCAATGGTGTTCCTATACCCAATGGCATCTGATTTCAGACTTTAAGTGTAGGTAGGTAGTACATGGCTTATTAATTTGGACCTAAAATAATAAGCAGTCTACAGTACCGCTACATTTACCTTCTAGAATAAATGCATGACCTAGAAACAAACGGCATTGGGTACATAGACACCACCGGGTTCCTCACTCTTAATAAGGTAGGTACATCCCAAAGCGCAACATATTGGTATTGTAATATTGATATTGTAAGCGCAACAAATTGGTATTGGTATAGTAAATTGGTATTGTAATATTGTATCTAATTACTAATATTAAGATGATCAGAATTTCATATTGTCTTGTTGGCAAATGAAAGTACGATCCAATGTACCAAAAAATGCAACATTTGGTTACAACATGCAAAAGTTACTAAGGGTCAAAGTTTGTTTATGAAAACTCTATCTACAATCTGCGTACATGATTAATTTTGGAAATATACACGGACTATAGATGGCACTTTAAGGTCATCCATCTACAATCTGCGTACATGATTGATTTTGGAAATGTACACGGACTATAGATGGCACTTTAAGGTCAGCTGCGCTTTTGGGTGTACCCACCTTGACACCAAATCCAACTCTTAGATAGGACAACAACTTGATATAATATCTCCACAAATTAGGAGAACTTTCATCCCAGCAATTAAGAGGATGAAACTTCAATTTCAATCTGTTCATTGTGTTCATTGTCCAGAAAATGGATGTCGGAGCACTCCAAGGTTAAAGTCATTAGTAATATCCAATGTAACAATATGAGGTCATCGTCCTCGGATGAAAAATCCATGTAACTGACAGATGCCTTTCTAGATGAATCTTGTGAGCTTACAGACGGACATACTATTCTCCTCAACCATGAACAATGTCAGGAGGATTTTCAGCCGGGGCTGGTTACGAGTAAGCCAATTTGACTGACTATATTGATCATGAACATAATGTAAGCAATACACTCAGCTCAATGAGGTGGTTGTTCAGATATATCTCAAACTAAGAAAATTGAGGTAAAGAGGAAAACTAGAAACAAAGGGCTCATCGATCTAAGAGCCAAAGAATTTTTTTCTAACCTTGCAGCACTATAAAAATAGAAAGTATAGAAGCAAACAAATGTAAAACAGATTTATATGTCCTTTGCCTCTCCTTGGAAACGCCTCCTGCTTTTGCAATGACGTTGATCAAATCAGGTGCTGCTGATGACTGGATTATACAGCAATTGCTTGCACTCATTTGAAGTGAGCTTCAATCTGTTCAAGTGAGCGACCACGAGTTTCTGGGACATACAAAGCAACAAAGACTACTGTACCCACGCATTCAGCAGCAAATATCCAAAAGGAACCTGCAGATACAACGTTTTCCACGAATGAGGGCTACCTTCACCAGCAACTTCATAGATCAAATACATGGCTTACAGCAAGTGCCTCGACCTCAAATAGGAATGTATTGATATCTGTCTTTCCATATAATCATAACAAGTAAAATCCTCACAGATTAAAATAAATAAATAAATCATATTTGACAATCTTAGAATGCCACTCTTTTCACAACCACGTCACAATTATGCTAAGAAATGAGAATTGGATGACAGGACCCAACGTGTAACTGTTGCTCGACACAGCTCTTTTCATCGGACACCAAGACTTTCTAGATCTTAAATCATTGTTTTAAGTGTCTCCCCTTATGGGGTAGAGATTATAAAGCCATTTCATTTATTCTTTACGCCACCAGAGAATTGGAAGCTTTTAGTTACATGAGAGCACAACAATAATTAACCAGCATGTAGTTAAATGTATTTCTGATTTACCTGTTGAGCTCCAAAGGAGCATGTAGTTGAAAATCATGGTGACAGCGTACGAGCAAAACCAATTGATCAGAGTTGCAATGCTTCCAGCTAAACCCTTTACGTGTGCTGGGAAGATCTGTACATTAAACCATGACGAGGATTAAAATGAGATAAGATGACACGGGCAGATAAAACTTCAAAAGAGACTCTTACCTGCTTGCAATTCATTAAAAGACCTCAGTTTGCTACATGCTCGATAAAGGACTCACCTCGGACATGATAATCCAAGGAATAGCACCTATTCCCAATGAGAATGTTGCGATATAAACCTGCACGAAGCAATTTAAACAAACCAACGCACATTAAAGATTTTGGAAGCAGGTGCCGAAGAAATGAGAAAATTGTGATCAAACTCAAAACTTGGGGCTCACAACCAACATATGATTAGAGAATTCACTCACTAAAGACACTCTAGAAAAACCCAGTTAAGTAACAATTAGCAGGGATGACCTATGAAACTGCCTTTATAAGCATTCCAATTGGCGGCCTTCAAGGCAGTTAGGATTTCTAGTACAACTCGACGGAGTGTTTTCACTACTGAGAGTTTCAAAATGCTTGAGGCACAAAACAAGTCAGTTATTGCCAAAATTTCGGCACAACACTTACCAGAAGGCTAACAAGTGCCAGCTCAGAAACGAAGGTGTTCAATGCCTCTGACATATCTGGTTGCAAAGTCTGTTGCAGATGAACATACCAAGTTTATTAAAGCTCATACAATCTATGTAAAATTGCAGAAGTCCAACATGAGCTAAGAAATASAATCGAAGCGGGAAAGTCWCAGGAGTTCAGGCTGACCCGTAAGTAGAAGGAAAATCCCACGAGGAAGCAGCTGAGGGCCATGCCTCCTGCAGATATCTGCAAGCACAGACTTGTAAATCAAAGGTAATTTCAAGGGCAGGGGGCTCCAGAAGAACAGAATTTTGTCTTCCTTCTAAAATTTCTTGGTGGCACTCACGATGGTGCTCCCTCTGAGTTACAAAGCTCAGAATCTACAACACCTCCCCAAACGAACGAGCAATTGACAATGGGCTCTAGAACCACCAACCGCAGGATACATCACAATAGAGCCCCATTAGATTGACAAGGTTCTTAACGTTACGCTAAGAGGCATAAGATTCATATAGTCCTCAATAAACTCAGTGTAACAGTGTATTAACATTACTATAATAACTTTTTGGTCTAATGCCCTATTGCATTGACATTAACTTGCAATTACTAGATCTGTCAGTCTAATTGGTGGTGGTGGTGGTGGGGCTTCTTCTAAAATTTAGTCACAACGTTTCAAACATTTACAAACATAGTTTTTTTGTACTTTGTGTCAAATTACCATGAGTAAAATACGCCTTCCTGCTTTATCCATCAGTCCAGCAGCAGCAAGAGTCATAAAAACCTGCAAGAAAGTAATCAGGCAACTACCGTCAAAAGTTATGGTCTTCACCCCTGTCTCCCGCATATACAGTAAATGTACTTCAGCCAAAAGAGAGTATCAGGAGCGAAAAACTGGTACCTGTAGAGTACCCAAAGCAACAGAGGCTATYTCGGGATTTGAAGCACCTGCATCATTTTAAAGTCACATTAGATTCCAGACTYAAGTCAGTGGTCCAATCAATTGGAGTTCATTTAGGCAGCAGCATAATTTCATGGGTTTAAACAATATATCAAAATCTAACGTATCTTGATACAATGACTCTTAYATAAGAGCAGAGCAAGACAATAAGGAAATGGAAATCTAATGGAAATCTAACGGGCTAATTTTGCTTCTGGTTAAATGTTTGCACACAACAGAAGCTTGATGAATGAGACCACAACTAACCCGCTGAAGAAAAGATTGAGCTGGAGTACAACATAACCGCGTTGATGCCGGAGAATTGCTGAAGTACCATCAATCCTATTCCAGCCTTCCCACAAGAAACAGCCAGCTCAAAACTCACTGAAAGTAACAAATACCCTCTCGTAAGTATTACTACACTTGCATAGTGAAATGCCAAATTCCTACTCAGTACGCTAAGTGATGACTTGGTTAAGTAGGTACCATCTGTCAAAATTCAGAGCCGAAACTTTGAACAATCAACTGCTAACATCTAACAAGGGGCCAAAAAGAAATTTACTACAGAACCTCCGATGACTAATTAGGTCTTATATGAAGGTTTAGTTTAATGAATCCAAGGTCACAAAAGAGAATGGTTTCAGGAAAGGATAAATAGCTACAGAAATTATGAAGAATTTATGACAAGTAATGCTTGATGCACATCATAGAACTTCCCTCAGACGGTTCATCAGTAGGAACCCACAAATAACGAGTACAATACATTATAGATTCCTGAACGGGTATCTCACCTTGCCCAACACAATGAGACTCCATCCCGCCAGCAAGGGGATAACAGCCAGAAATAGTGCCTGTTGATTCAGCAGGAGCAGCAATATTGCAAGGTCATACAATTGACAATAAAAATTGCCAAAATTGCCAATAAAAATTGACAATGAATCTCGCCAGCATCAACGACATCGACAAGAATACAAAGAGCCACCTAGCAGGACCCGAAACACTATCTTTCTAAGGTCTTCATAAACGAACTGAGTTAGACTAAAATACACACTCTGTAATTGCTCATTACCTGCATATCCTCAGAATCTGTCATGTTTTGTACACATGATTAGACATACTTACACATACTTACACATACTTTAGGGTTTAGGGTTTAGACAACTTCCACACGTCAAGTTGTGAATACATGGGAGAGTGCATCAGAGCCCATTTGTCTCCCGAGGCAGTGTCATTAGMAAGAGAAGTGTACAAAGCGTTGTATGGATGACTTGAATACATTACGGTATTTTACCACCGCAAAGATCACACAGCAGAAGATAACTTACACGTCTCCGTCCGAGGTAGTCAGCTAAGCGCCCACTAATAATTGCGCCTATCATGCAACCCACGTTGAGGATAGATCCAAAGGTCGAGAACTGCAGGATAAGAACAAGCCACAAGTCCACGCCACAATGAATAGATAAAACATCAGGTGGGGGAACCCTAATACGTGGCGGGTCCCTTTCGACAATGCAAGTGGGGTGACAATGCAAGCAACCACTTGCTTACAAATTCTATCCCAGTCGAAGTGCTTCCAAGTGATACATCTGACTAAATAGTTCAAGGGTAGTCCTAGGATTGTCATTTGGGACCTGACCCACTTCCGACTTCATCAATTCATAACTTCTTCATACGGTATTCAATAACACATATTTTAGTGCGCAATGGAATCCGCTTGAAGACAGGGACAATATCCATTTCAACTTACAAGAGATAAAAAAATATCCATTCTAATGTTAAAACTACTCAAAACCCCTGAAAGCCACGGGAATGGACTCCCTTAGAGAAGACACAAGGAGGCTGGCCCTAGTGAAATSCCAGAYGACTACCACAACGATTCATACAACTGCCCAGCGGCATTGCTCACCTGACCAATGGTGAAATTCAGATCCCGGATGATGGCAACTTGAGTTGGGGACGTGAAACCAAGCTGCAAAATACACAGGAAGCGTAACCGAATTAAAACCTATGATTTCCAGAGAAAATCATTACGAAGTTTTGCCTCTTCGTCAGGTCCACCCAGAGGGAAACGTTTTTTAGAAAACTAGAAGAGAAACCCTCCTAWTTACATTTGTAGCGTCAGTAATACATCCAAACCTCCTAAACATGACCTTCTCAGAAATGCCATCCTAGAATATCCCACACAATTGGTATAAAATCCTTGACCATAGAGCAGTTCCACGATGTTAACCAAGCAAACAGCTTACCGCGAATCCCAATGACAGAGGGCCCAGGGCGACCACCAGRGTGGAAAAAATAGCATATCCCGAATTCGGCAGCAATGCGTCTCTCCTTGACCTCAAATGATGATGATGATGATAATGRTGATGATACCTTCCATGCTCGGCTGCTGCTCCAGTCTTAGGATCCGTACTCGATCCTTCACTCTTCAGTAGCAATGGCTTCTGCAGATCCTGACTCCCTCCAGCWGTCTCCATCCCATTCAAATCGTTCTCCACCATGCCTCCTCGTCGACTTCGATATTTCTGTACCACCAAATGCCACAATCAAAACCAACTTCCATGGAGTATGTTTCCAATCCATCCACTAGAACTCGAACCTCCTCAATATGACTCTCTCTCTCGCTCTCTCWAAAATGACATTCTAGAATATTTTGAACGCCTTGAAATGAAAATGGTCACAAATAATGTTCGGTAGAGTAKGTTTCCAGGTAATGCRCAATCCTTCCATTCCATGTAAAYTCGAACCTCTTCACTATGAATGTCTCTCTCTAAAATGACATTTCAGAATACCCTGCTCGTTTCAAATTCACAATGGTCACAAACGGTGTTCCATAGAGTATGTTCCCAAGCAACGCGCAATCCATACTTTCCATGTAAATTCGAACCTCTTCATTATGACTGTCTCTCTTTAAAATGACATTCTAGACTACCCTGCACACCTCCATTCAAAATGGTCACAAACGGTGTTCCAGAGAGTACGTTTCCCAAGTACTGCGCAATTCATCCATTTCAAGTAAATCCGAACCTCGTCATTATGACTGTCAATCTCTAAAATGACATTCTAGAATCTCCTTGACGTCCCTCATTCAAAATGGTCAAAAACGGTGTTCCAGAGAGTATGTTTCCAAGAAATCCACAGTGATCCTACCCTTTCCACCTACACTCAACCCTCATTATTATGTCCCTCTCTAAAATGTATCCTGCACAGTACCGTTGCCTGTATCACACATTCAAACTACATCACAGTGAAAACTTTTGAGACATTGAAGAGGTTTAAGAGTAGCCCCATTCCGATCAATTCCAAAACAAGAATGCAACCTCCAGTTCACCCGAATTGCCTCTCCCACACGCCACTCCAAAGCTCCCCAATCACGTCGATCCCAAAACCTAATCACACAAACTCCTCAAATCTAACTCCCGCAACCAAATTCTGCGTCAATATTCAAAACCCACAACCCAAAGACCAAGATCTCACCAAAAATCCAAATTTAGATCGTTCGGTGCGCTCTAAGGTTTAAAGCAAGCGACGGTCCAGCTCTGTCCCAAGTGTACACAAATGCCGCAGCAGGGAGCTCTTCCGTGCAAAAAACTACAAACAAAGGCTCCGTAAGAAGTTAACTCTAAGTAAGTGAAGTGAAGTGAAGTTAGTCTACTGTACTGTACAATCAATACAGTACGGTAACAACAAAACTTGTGCTCATCCGTCAATGGTTGATAATGAAAGCACAGTATTTCAGGAGTTCTGGGTGCTCCGTTTCAGGGGATCAGTGGCCCCACAGTAGTAACTTTAACGTAGGGATGGAGACTGGATCACTGGACTGGAAGGAATGGCCGGGTGCTTGCAGTGGAGAATCCTGAATGGGAGCCCGAGGAGCATTTGGGCGGCGGAGTACCCAAGGCCGGCGGGGATTCTGGGAAACTAGAGAAGGGATTTTGGCAAGCTCGCGCGGTGGAGACAAAACGGGGGGCCATATGGGAGACGTAACTCAATGAGCGGTGCAGCAAGAGTGTTGCAGGGCGGTGCCTATTTTTTGAATCACTGTAGGTCGACTGGGAAATGGATGGGAGGGAATTGTGACATCATGATCATGTTTGCAAAAAAAAAATCTCATCTTGTAGATTTTTAACCTAAAATGTACAGTACAACCTCCATTCATGAGGGTCTCTAAGGGAAAGGCACCCAATGGCGTCCTTGTACCCAATGCTGTCCAAATCCCCAAGACATAATCATTTCAGGTCATAAATGTAGGTAGGCGGTACATGGCTTATTTCTCTGACCTAAAATAATAAGCGGTCTATAGTACCGCTTCATTTGTGTTTTAGAATGAATGCCTGACCTAAAAAGGGACGGCATTGGGTACATGGACGCCATTGGGTGCCTCTCCCTTAGAGGGACATTCTGAACCCATAAACAACACCGAGGCCATTTTGTAAATGATGAATAAGAGAGCATCTTCTTGTGTAGGACAAAAGTGCAACTGTTCATCCTCGGAATTTTGTGTGAAAAGGGAAGATCTTCTATAATATTTTGACTTCCAATGCATATTTTTGAATTTTTTTAAACCATTGATTCTCACGGTATCAGAATTCATGATTTCCACGGTGACCTGCTCGACGTTTAGGGGTTAAATACACCTACCTTCAACACCTTGAAATATTCAGAGCTTATTCATACGGAGTCCAATAGAGGTAACTGTAAAGTAAACCCTGGTTTACAAAAAGGGTGTTAAGA
>VACF01000829.1:0-47389 GCA_006891605.1 Pleurozium schreberi | reverse complement strand
AAGTTAGTGTAAATTTTGAAACTCAACAATGGGGTGTTTTACCTTACTCGTATTCATGACAGAGTTAGTACGTATTCATGACAAAGTTAGTGTAAGTTTTGAAACTCAGTGTAAATTTTGAAACTCAGTGTAAATTTTTGATGTAAGCATGACTCTTAGCTTTGATCATGACTTTGCATTACGGTAGGGAAACATGGCTTTTAGCTCATTAACCCCCGGGAGTCCCAGTGCTTGAAATTTGGCCTCCTCCGAAGAGATGTTTGACCATTGTATTTTGGCAAGACTTATGGTGAAAATTTAAACAATTTTTCTTGAAGTTGTCCTCCCTTACCCTCTTGCAATTTCAACAGCCACATCTCTTGGATCTTATTTTTCAATTAGCATGGCCAACTTGAGTGGCAATTTGTGGCTTACCTTAGGGATATTAATTTTAATGTGTGTAATTGCAATTGCATTGCCTTGGGGATATAGATGGGATTTGTATATGGCATATGATAAAAAGTTGATGTGTGAAAGTTATCTCTCGGGTTTACTCAAGGAATGTACAATTTCGGAGTAAGGAATTTGAGAAGCTTGACTCATGGGTTTCCAGGCAAGAATTTGAGGTTTGTTTTTAAATGTGGCTCATTGGGGAATTGGTTTCAATTTTTGTTACAAATTTTTTGCCCATGTATGGGTTGCAAGGCCTAGTCTCAAATTCCCCTACAATGGGAAGCCTAATAAACTTGGAGGTCAAAACTTTAGTAGAATCACCCATAGCCGATCACTTAAGCTATTCCTATTCCTTACATGTGTGGAGGCAATGTAAAATTTTTGGTGAGTAGAAAGATAGATATCATAGGGATTGCAAAGTTTTTGTTAATTTTATTCCTTGAGCTGAAATTACAATGACTATGAATTTGGGAGCCAAAAAGTGCTCAAGACCCATAGCCAATGTGTAGACTTCTAATCGTGATCATTCAAGAACTACTTTCCCACTCATTACTTCCTACTTTCTTGCTCACTACTTTGAGACATGTGTCATTACCTTACTAGTCCCAATCTTGAAAAGGAGAAAAAACACATTCCAAGCTTTGGTTGAAAATTTATTACAGCCTTGGTTGAAAATAACTACATCCTACAGATTGGATATGAGTCCCTACTGAGGGATGGGTAGTCCTACCATTGCAGACATGTAGGGTTCACTTAGCTTGTGCCCCCCATTTCTTGATAACAACTAAACACAATAAAATAAATCCAACCAATCTCCTTACCTTAGAAGAGAGTGAGAGAGAGTCAGTGAGGTGTCAAATGTATTTTGAACTGTACTTGTTGGTTACATCATGTAAAAAATTTATGCACAGGCTTCATATGAATTTCTTAAGTCTTAGTTATGACCCTTGAGAAGCCAATAGGAACTTAGTCAATATGTAATTTTGATTTCCTTTCTGTCTCTCTCTCAGTTATCATGGCTCTAGGAAAATATGTAATTTTTTTTTTGAAACATACGACCCATGAGGGTCACAGCGTGGACTGATGCGACACAACCATGGCAACTGGATGACACAACCATGGCATCCCCATCAGGACACAAGAGGAGGAACACGAACAAGACCACCATGCAAGCAATGTCACCATGGGGAATTGAACCGGCAACCTAGTGGATGCACTTAGTGGATGCACTTAGTGGTTCCTACCACTTGAGCCATCACCCGGGATAGTTTAGGGTCATTTTGGACCAAAAATATGTAATTTTGAATAACAATCATGAAGTTTGTCTTCATTTATGATTTATAATTTTGTGCAAACTCAGTGGATGTTTGAAGTCTGGTAATATATCAAGTGTTACGAGAATCGGTGCACTCCAAGCATGTAAAATGTCCAAATACTACAACATATGTTAATAATATGTTTAAAACGCATTAATATATTACAATGCATGCTATAAATACTATTGCAAATTGACAACATATGCAAATGCAATTTTCATGTCTATTTTTTTTGAAGATTATGGAATTGGCATTTAACTATAGTAGGATTGTCTTTTTGATTTTGTAATAGATACGTRGGTTGGTGCTAGAGGCATATATAAGCCTACTCCCTATCCCATAWGAGGATTGAATTTTTGAACTTTGAAACTCAATGGGGATTTTAGAAAAGTGTAGGTTTGCTTGCAATGAGTTGTTGGAATGTTAGAATGTCCAATTTTATGTCAAAGTTGTAGATTTGTTTGCAAAGAACTACTAGAAAAGTTTGAATGTTTAAWTTCATGTCTAGGTTTGCTTCATTGGAAATTTTTTATTGTGATCTCTATATGTTGGTAAATAGAACAATGTCATTGAATAAATCACAAACTATCCAATTCTATGCCTTGGAATTAGACTAAATTTATCATATGACAATACTAGAATTAGATTTAATGTACATAATTCTATGTTTTCACAATGCGGAATGTTTTGTAAATAGCTACTGAAAACTTCATTTTTCAAAATAACTCTGTGATTGAAAGGGTTATATTTCAGAATTTTCTTAATACTTATATCATAATTTTCTTGATACTTATATCCTGATGGAAGAATGATGTGGAGGTTTTCATTTTCATTTTTTGATATTTATAATAGATTAATTTTAAACAAAAATATTATAAAATAATAATTTTAGAATTTTAAAAAACTACTTAAAGAGGGTTGTTTAGTATAGGTGTATGATTGGTGGTCTAGTAAATTAGTTTGGTTGGCACTAAAATTCATAGAGTAGATATTTAGAGTGTAAGTAGTGCCAATTGATACTTGGCACACATGGCACATTATAAATATTGCGTGACTCAATCCAAATAAACTCTAGTCCATCCTAAGTATCAAAATGTTGAATAATATTTCCTTCAATGATTAGAAATATGCCAAATAACTTGATTAAGAACTATTGAGACTAAATTTTTTTACTATGATGTTTAACATTATTTATGTGCTTGTGAGAAATAAAATGGACCACACTAATCAACTATTTTAGTAGAATTACTATGTCCAAAGAGTATCCAAAATATACTTCTTTCTACAACATGAGTGAATACCACAAGATTGCATATCTTGGTAGAAAAATTTGAAAAATTTGAAATAATTTAACACCTTAAAGTTCCAAAGTTCTCTTAGGAACAAAATGGATTTTGGAAAGACTTGTATAGCCTCGATTTTTGACATGACTTTGTAAGCCTTTTTCTTAATCTTAAAATTCCAAGGCCTTCTTTCTATGTCGTCTCTCTCGCAAGTAAGTTAACTTAAACTTAAAACATTTTTTTCCCAAGTTTTAACGAAAGCCCGGAATGCAAAACTGTCGCACCCGTGCAAAGCCAGGGCGGCACGCCAARCGCCTCAGCTCCGTCCACCCGCCTCAGTAGTCGTTCGTCGTTGCTCGCTCACTCGCTTTTGCTCTTCTGCTGCTGTTTCTTCACACGTCGCTGGTTTCGATGATCTTCTTCAGCGGCCACTTTCTTCCTTCGAGTCTCTTCTAGAAACTCCACATCGCAGCCGCGCGACTTCAGTGACTCCGTTTCTCTCATTCATTTTTTCCCTGTGTGTGTCCCAGCAGGTACTGTGCGTCGCTTCTTCACCTCTTGGCGTCGTGATTTGSTTTGGTTTAGTTAGATTTTCACCCGAATTCGTCGCTGCCGCCGTTTTGTTTCTTTCGCCATTGAGGTTTGCGCCGTGGAAGTCGCGCATGCTCTAGTTGTTTCTTGCGTTTTTCGTGGTTAGGTTATGGAGGGAGGATATAATGAGGATGAAACGGTTGTGTGTGATTTCTTTTCGGAATTTTATGTYGGCGAGGTTTGTTTTCTTTTTTGGTATAGTTTTACCCTAGGAGAGAGGGATGGAGAGATCGGGAGAGAAACTGGCGTCTCGTGTTGATGGCGGGTGCCTTAGGGTGTCATTTCGATTGTTTTACACTGCCTGTCTTTGGCACTCGTGTTGCGCYGGATCCAGGACATCGAGAACCGGATCCTGACGAGGTTGTACTTGAGAGYGKTGTAGTAATTTGCCGTTGCTTGRAGTAATTTGTTGAAAGTCGGGGCRGATTCTAGGTTTTCGAGTGTTTGGKTTGCTGTTTTTATTTTCTCTGATGTATGATTGCGTATTTGAAACTGCTTCACGAAGTAGTGATGTTAATCTGGTTATTAGCGGCAATTGAAAGGTGGAGATCTTTGGAGGTACATCCGCGGGTTAGGAGATTGCCCTAACCGTTTTTTTTTTTTTTTTTTTTCTCGGGATAGAATTGAGTTCTTTTGGTGGATTGATCCCTGGAGTGAGAACTCGAACGCCAAGGATGGCTTTGGTCCTGCCAGGCATTGATCACTGTGGTTCTGGCATGGTATGGATGTTATTATGAAATGAGGAAATGCAGAGAGACGTTCAAGACTGAAAGTATTTCTTGATTGAATTTCTTTATTTTCGAATTGAGTCTGTCTGCAAGCTCTCCACCTGGCTGAGCGGATAGTTCAGTTGATGTTGATAGTGGGGGAACAAAAGATTACACGTTTTAGGGTATTGGCACGCATGGGCGCAGTAGTATTTCCTTACGTTTTCACTTGTGTACCCATGGGCACCGCACCGCTTGCTGACAGCAGACCTTGCTATTTCTTGAATTAGTGRTGACGTCTGGTGTGCTTTCTTGACCCTTTGAGATRCAGGATACGTTTTAGAAAGAAAGTACCTCGTTCAAATATGTTTGTTGCATGATGATGATTGGATTTGGCATTTATCATGTGAGATACTCATTTATCACGATAAACTGTTTGACAGGCATCTCTTCGTTCGTGATCACCTATAAGTGCTGTCGAGATCCATGGAAGCAAACCATGAAGGCAGCATGGACGCGAATCAGGAAGGCCGCAGCGGTTCTGGGACAATCCCTGATGGGGAGACTGCTRTAGGAGAAACTGTGGAGATAAAAATCAAAACTCTTGATTCACAAAGTTATACTCTGCGTGTGGAGAAGAATGTGAGTTTTGTCTGATAACTATTGGCAGTCACTCGCAATTATCCGGGTGATCGTGAGTCTGTCATTCCTCAGTACCAGTTTCRAAGTCTTTATTGCTTAGAGGCAGTCATGGACGCTTTTGGAATCATATGATTTAAAACGTCGTCACGAAGTCGGATTTTATCACTCGATTTCTGCTCGAGTGTGTCCAATCTCTTTCCTTGAGATTTGATATATGTGGTTATTTCATTGCAGGTGTCGGTTCCCGCACTGAAGGAACAATTGGCTTCAGTTGTTGGTGTACCTGTGGAGAATCAGCGATTGATTTGCAGAGGAAAGGTCTTGAAGGATGAYCATTTGTTGTCAGAATTCAGTATCCTTGTTCATTTACTATTGATTTATTAATGGTTGATCAAATTGTAGTTTGTATGGAAGTACTAGGGATTGTGGTGTTGGTGTTSGGGATAGAGATGGACTYYGCCATAGTATCTATTGTCTGAATAGCGATCTATTCGGATTGATTATGGAAGGCTGAACTTTGTATTGGGATTTTTCCTGAGCCAAATTCTCAGACGTTGAGGATGGACATACGTTGCATCTGGTGGCTAGACAACCTCCGTCAACCTCCGGTGTTGGACCAAGCACTGTTAGCAGTGAAGGTTAGTTCATACGTTGCTTTAGTGTTCTTTGTACGAAGTTCCTGACACTTCGTGTAGGTTGCCGACTTGATCCTTTATTACTGGTGGGAAGCATTGCACGAAATGATCAGCTTTTTTTATCGTGTTCTATTGATGAAAACTGACGAAAATCATGATGGTTGTGCAGGTGGTCAAGGAGAAACAGGTTTGCCTCCACCAGGAAGCAGGTCTGGTCATGTCTCACACAGCCTTCTAATGGGAACCATAAATTTTCCAGATAATGGGGAAGGGCAAATGCCTGATCTGAACCGGGTACGTTACATTCCGCGGTTTTCTTTTACATGTTTCTTGGGTCGATCAATGTGGCATATTTTACTCCCCAAATTTTCTTGAAATTTGTTGCTTGCATTACTTAGGGTAGATAACCTGTTCATGACTTGRGCCTTGGATTTATGAACTCACTTCCTGTGAAAATKAAGTCGAAGTTGGAAGTTGATRGAACAATCTGATTTTCTGTCGAAGTTACTTAGAGCTTGCTTTCGAATGGACKGTTGCCATGCCAGTGCTTGGGTTTTCCTTCAATCACATTTTTCTCATTATGCAGTGGTTTTGTTTTTGTTGATTTTAGGTTTCGTTACCAGTCAAAGTGTTATGCTTTCTCACCAAAAGCCAGACACTCTACTGGCTATTTAGATCCTATTACCTAGAGCTCAAAAATATTGCACTATACATTTGAATAATTTTCAAACCACTAGGGTTTGCTTATCCTTTTATTTGTTAGTGAGAGAGAAGGCTACAGAATCAAATATCTCAAATACAGTTAGGAGCATTTTTTGTTGTGATATGGGTCCCATCTATCGTAGACACTTGCAATGATCTTATAAGCGGCTTGGATGTTGGGTTTCCATTATTGTAGATATGGTTTTGCTTGGAAAGATGGAGTAGCTCATATAATTTTGAACGTTTGTTGCAGATTATTAATGCAGTTATCAGCTCTATCGGAATGCATGGTGTCTCTGTCCAAGGTGGTACCGGAAATYCCAATAACTTAGCGACAGTAAGTAATAACCACATGGCCTGATACATGTCTTACTTACTCATTCTTCGCGGGGTTCATGCTTCAAGCGCATAATCAAGTGACCATTAAAGCCTATCCATAGTACCTAGTTTCGTTTTTTGTAAAACCCCGTGGGTATCTGTACTGTTCATAGGTTGCAGATTATTGTCTGTAGGGTTTGTAAGATTGAACGTTGCCACGTGCTAAGTTGAATTATGCTCTTAATGTTGAGGACTAAAAGTCGTTTAGATCTTGTGCGGTTTCTTGGAATATGAAGTAGTGTTTGTATGCAACATGGATGCTTCAATCTAATGACCATGGTATGAGCTGACAATCTATTAGACGTAGACATTTGGCTTGTCTTAATATACCCTGCTTATGCGGTTACTTATTACTACAGGGAGTGTTRCCCACACCTGGTGGAGTTGATGCTGATGGTAGAAATGACGTGGGTGACCATGACACTGGTGTTCGTGAGCTGGAGCTCCAGATTGATGCACTCTATGGAATGCCATCAAGTGCTACTGAAAACAGAACAGGCTTGTAATCAGGGTGACACTTTGATAGCCAGTAGGAATGATTGCGCATCCCAGTTAAAAGGGTAGACCTTTAAGCTCATTAGAGTCCTTGGAATTCAGGCTCAAAACTATTGAGGGTTATGCCTTGAAATTCACGGTTGTTCAAGTCAGCTGTGGCGTACTTCTGAGCATTAACTATCTACTAGTAATTGACCGTAAAGAATTCTTAATTTATTGGGGAGTCATCATTCGTTAGGATTGTGCGGGGACGGGATGATTAGAGTTGAGTTGTCTACTAAGGAGAGATTTCGTGAATGTTTGCATCCTGATGTTTATGACACGRCAGAAGAGGAGGAACGTCAATTGATCTTTGAGTTGATTTTCTACCAGTCCAATTCCGAACCTCAGCAGCCGCCAAGAACAAATTCAGTTGAAAGGGCTGCAGATGCCGAAGCCAGAMCTACACAAGATGCACTGGSTAGTAGAGAGTTGAATAATGGGGGTTCTGTTGAGCCGTCTTTGGAAACTGGGGTTACGAGCATGGTGACAGGTGAAGGAAGTGAGGATACCGAGAGACCAGGGTTAATAGTTCAGCCTGCTTCTCAAGGACAGGCACCGGGTGGGAGTGAAAACGGTAGTGGGAGAACTGAGGTTGCAAACGTTACTGCACCTGTTGGACTTGGGCTTGGTGGCCTTCAGCCTCTTGCAAGGGTGAGTGAAGACATGTTTCTGGTGATAGATGTYAATGTTACTTGTTCTYTAATTTATTTTCTTAGAATTGGTCTGAATGTGGAGGGGACTCGAGGTGCATGGGCCGACTTTCATTTCAGGGTATGAGTAAGTGATATTTTTATGTAGTTTCTGTTCTGGTTAAACACAAAGTGGATTCCAAGAGGCATCCATGAGCGTGTTAACTGGATGCGCAMGCGGGTTTTATCAGCTTCGAAACTGCGCTAAGAGACTAACATTACGTGTAGGTGTAAACATTGAATTGACRAAGCAGCATTTGCTGTGTTGCAGGTAAGGAGGCGGCGGCAGGCACCACAACCTAGTCAAGATGATCAGCGTCAAGCGGGGCAGGATGCTTTACAGAACCTCCTAGCGCAAAGGGACYTACTAGCAAATGAAACGAATCGAAGTGCCAGCATGCCTATGCCACCCTTGGGCAATCTTGTGAGAGCAATTGGAGGTGGTGATAGGCAGCAGGGTGGCCCAGGTATTCTAGGGCAACTTATGAGGAGCCCTGTTATGGGGAATCTTGTTCAACAGGTCATGCAGGGCGTCGGTGATGTAGACGGAGGAGATGGAGGTCGTCATGGACCTACAACTGGTGGCTTAGATATTTCGGGTATGTTGCAACACATGATGCCTGTAGTCACGCAAATGCTGGGTGGAGKATCTTCAGCGGCATTGCCTGGCTCTGCAGCAGGTCCTAGTGCTAGGACATCAAGTGATAATGGAGCAAGGGCAATTACTCAGCCATCCGAGACTGAAAGATGGCAAGACGCTCTAACAGAGGTGAGTACAACCGTTTTTGAATAGGCGATAGAATGGCAATCACTAACCATTGTCCATCTT
This sequence comes from Pleurozium schreberi, assembly GCA_006891605.1. Taxonomy (NCBI): domain Eukaryota; kingdom Viridiplantae; phylum Streptophyta; class Bryopsida; order Hypnales; family Hylocomiaceae; genus Pleurozium; species Pleurozium schreberi. Next base: position 38,648 of record VACF01000829.1, on the reverse strand, counting down.
TCAGGCCGTATGACATAGCCAGTTATAAGATTTTATGACAATTTTGGAAATACGTTCTGCAGACTGCCGTGGAGACCACATCAGAGAAGCTTGAAGATGGAGGATCGGCAGAAATTGTTCTACGAGACCTGGCTGAYGCTGCGAGTGCAGAAATTTCTGGTAATAATAGGACTTCAAGTACGGATGACCTGTCCACACCAGCAGTTCGAGTTGATGGACTTGCTGAGGTAAGTTAAACTTTCTCTTCGACGAGGAATTTTAGGTGAAAGAMTCAGCTGTTAGTAACAATGCAGTTTGTCTTTTTATTTTTTTAATGTGACTGKTGCTTGTGAGTGTTGCTTGATAGTTCACTTCACCTCTTCATGATAGCGGACTTCATAATGTGGTTTGCTAAACAAATTTATCATCGGATTCGCTTTAACTGGACATTTCGTCCTTGAGAGAATATTCGGTGGGATGAGTTATTTGTCATCATAAGCCGCATAGCCACCCCCAACTTTTCTCTGTTCTGCATGCGAACAATTGAGGGTATATTGGCCTATTTCCGGACAGTAGTTTCCAGCCTTACATGCTTTTGTGCAAAGAAATGGGATGTGGTATAATATTCATATGGCTTCGTCATGTGGCTGTTATATAGACATTTTGAGAACTCATTTAAGATTTGCACCTTGGTGATTAGGCCCAACATTTTGGGACTCTCAACCCACAACGTGAACTCCCTCAATCAACTTTAGTGTAGATCCTGTTATCACTAGTGGTCCCTTGTCCGGTTATAGGCTCGTATACCCTAATGGATGGGTGCATCCTGCTGATGGCAGGCCTACTTGGTTGTACTGTTCAATGACCTTGCTGCGCGCGTGGCAGCAGACGCGGATTTTGGCGATGGCTCCCGCTTCCCACACGCAGCCCGAATCTTCCAGCAACCCTCGCAGACGTCAACGGAGCCAAATGGAGAGTGACTCTGATTGTATGCAACATTCTTGATAAAAGAGCATTTTCATCCTTTAGGGTGTAGACCTTTTTCTTAGGAACGTGTGCGATAGATTATTTTAATCGGTAATATATCGAAAAACATGTGAGGTACGGCGTTGGGATAGTCTTTGCAGGTGGAGTATTCAAGCAGGGCGTGGTCTTTGAAAGGTTAATCCAGTCGAAATGTCCGAGAGATTTTCTGGAGGACTGTAAGGATGGGGACTTCTCTGCAAGCGTGAAGATGATGTATTCTGTATAGTGAATTTTCTGGCCTCTAGAAATCTTATGTAGTGGAATATGTTCACGAAATTGAGATCCTTCTGGATTGGAGATATTGCACAATTTTATGCGCGCTGCATTTCGGTTCACCCTATTTTTGTTTCGGAATTACGTTTCATAGTGTTCAATTGCTGGTTCTCAACTTTACATTTGTCCGTGGTTGTCATACTCCAAGACATGAACAGTACAGCCCTTGCCACTGCCCTTGCCCTTTATTGATTAGCTCCTCTACCATATAAGGTAAGGTACGATTATCTTATATCATCTGTAACCTAATCTATGAGCTTGTTAACCCATAGAGATCCATGAATCCAAATAGTGGATGCACCTTGGTCAACCATGATTGTAACTTTCAATATAACCATTTTTGGTATTCAACTTCAAGTAAAAAAAGTTTGACAAGTTCTCTTTTAAAAAAAATCCAAAAATTGAGAGAAATATTGCAATTGCAAACTCCTTTTGTAAAAATCTAAAAAACACAATATTTTGTGTTTTTAATCCATATAACTCTTTTTATAATGGATTTTCAGTTGAAATTACAAAATTAATTTTTTTGACACTACTCACTTATTAGAATTTTTTGTTTTTGTTTTTTACTAAAAATATTTTTTCTAAATTATGCAGTAAGAAAACGGTTGATTATTGTCAAGGTTCAAATTACTAATAAATTTACTTTTTTTCTTGTGTCTAAAATCAAAAAAAAAGTTTAAGAAAAAAATTAAAATTATTTTTTTTCTTTCAAATGATGTGACAGGCTTTTGGCCACATCTCAGCGTTGATGTGGCACAGTTTTTTGCATTCTCACAATCTAGGAACTAGCAAGCTCTTGGAGGCCTCAAATCTCATGTAATGGGAGTATTCATTATACTCCCTCTATCCCAAAATGATCTTGTTGTTGCCCTATATTTTGTATCTCACATTGATCTTCTTGTTGTTATTTGGAGGAAGGGTCCATAGATTTACTAATATGTGTTCTTTGAATGTCAAGTGAACAATAAAGTTAAAAAAACTCGAGAGAAGCTAAGTATTGTTCATTGTTCAGTTGTTTAAAAAAAAAAAGATAGGCCTTAATTGCTTGATTGGTTTGGATAAGTGAGCGCTTTCCTCTTCACTATTCACTGCTTATTTGTTTGCACCAATTAGATTAGCAAACCAACCAAACTCAAATCATGTGTTGCACCTTGATTTTTTGAGGTTAGTTGATTTACAGAGACACCCTAAGAACGGCAATTTAATCCATGGCCCAATACCCATAGCAAGGGAATTGAAGAAACAATTGGGTGGCAAGAGCTCCTCCCAAAAGACCCTCAAAACCTACATTTCAAACCAGTCTCTACAACTTCAATTTGATAATGGAATCAAAGCTCAAATTTGGATAATAATAGGAGAACATTATATTTTATTTTTACCTCAAAACGGAACATTTTGTCAGAAACAAAGACCATTTTGGGATGGAGGGAGTAATTGATATAATTTTATTTCTACCTTTAACTTTAAAAAATCACAATAATATGATTTTTTCATCAAAATTATATTTTGCATTCTTCAATGTACCATCCATGTATAATTAAGGAGATGGTTGTTTCTATTGCCTATTGCATATCAACTTCAAAAAATTGTAACTAATTCCACAAAGGTCTAAAAACTATGAAACAACTTTGGGATCAAAATTTTAGTTGCCAATTTCATTTTCCTTCCTATGAAAATTTATTTAAAATTGTTTCAAAGAGTTTAGCGTCCCCAAAAAATAAATCAGCTTTTAAAAATGGTTGCTTTTAAGAGTTGATTACCWTAGAAGATCAAGATTTGGATGATGAGACGTGCACATAAACTTTGAAACAAGGACACTGAATAGAGGTTTTAAGGGGACCAAATAATTAAAGGGACTTATGGTGGAAAACTGTAGAAATTTGAAACATAACTTATAGTCCTCAAACACTTCAATGACTATTAATGTGCAACCAAGGTAGATATTTATATAGTGTGAAATGTCAATTAATTAGAATCAGTCCACTTCATATCCCTATTTAATTAGTGTATTTTTCATTTTCACCCTATTTACTAATTATTTATGTACATCAACTTAATCCATGGACGGACGAGTGGCTGTGGAAATCATGCATTTTTGATACCGTGTGACATCATCTAATTTGGAAAGCCAAATATATTCATTGGAAGTCAAACTACTGGAAAAGATCTTCCCTTTACACTCCTAATACGTACCGAGGATAAATAGTTGCATTTTTCTCTTACGTGGTTTGATTCTCTATCATCCAAAGGACTTAAAATGTCCGCCGTGGCGTTCAAGGATTAACCCCGAAAGTCCCATTGGCCCTATGGGGGCCAAAATGCAACTTTGGGTAGCTTCATACGGTCTCAATATTCATTGTAATTTTTTGAAACTTTTTGTGAATCTAGAGAATCACATAAGCTTTCTAGGAATATAATTTTTTTTATTTCAATTAGTACCCGGGAGCAAAAGTTATGGCACAATAAGCCAAAAATGGAGGTCAACGGTTAGCACAAAAAAATTCACAAAAAATCAAAATAAAATTTTGAAATTTGTTTTCCTAAAAAATTACATTTTTGTGTACATGTGAACAATCTTGTTTTTTAGGTGATCTAAGCAACTTTTTGAAAAAATAACTAGTAGGATTCATTTTTGAATGCAATTTTCACAATTTTTCAAAAAAAATTGTGTGAAAAGGATAAATATGCTTGCTAGAACAATCTCACCGTTTGGATTATTGTATTTCAATTCTATCTTAGTGCAATTTACAATTTAGTTATTTGTTCAATCTTAGACCTACTTCTACTAAACAATTTTTTGAGAATGAAAATCAAGGTTTATTTTTTGAATTTTTTTACCTAGACTTCCAACTCACTTTTACAACATAAAAAATTTTAAATTCAAAATCTATAGTGCAAAAATGTTTCAGAATTGGTAGATAAAGTCATCTAAAATTGCTAGACAATCCTCAAAAAAACTTTTTTTTCCAACTTCGAATGCTAATATCTTCCAATCTGTATGGTCAAACTTCATGAAATTTTTACTGCATGATCTCAAACAAGAAAAGTACAAGATCTTACAGTTAGATTCTAGAAAAAATTGTCTTTTTTTCTTTCTTGGATGACTATAGATAAAATGGCAGTTTTGAGTGGTTTTGGGCAAAAAAAATGGCTTGAGGACCATAGAGATTGGAGGCCTCCTACCATGTGAGTCTGGCTGGTACAAAAAACACTAGAAAACATTAAGTAAGCATCAACTGTCTTACTGGCCTCAGTGAGCAAAGAATTGGGATTTCAAGGTTCACTGATATCGGTGGACAAACCCATTGGTGGAGATTGGTGGAGATTGGTCAACTTAAAGGGAATCACTAGGGGTGAGATTTTTACTCAAATCTCTCCCCAGTCCCCACCCACCCAGTCCACATAGCACTACAATTTCTTATTTGACACTGTAGTTTTCCTAGAGAACTTTTGTCCAACCGACTCATATGGTAGGAGTCTTTAAAGGCCTTTTGCCATGTACAATGGGCCGGTGAAAAAAGCACTAGAAGACAAGAAGTGAACACCAATTGTCTTGCCAACCTTGGCGAGCAGAGAAGTCGGGTTGCAAGCTTCACTGATATCGGTGAACAAGCCCATTGATGGAGATTGATCAACTTGAAGGGAATCACTAGGTGTGGGATTCTTACTCGATCCCTCCCCACCCACCCGGTCCACATAGCACTACAATTTCTTGTTTGACACTGTAACTTCCCTGGGGAACTTTTGCCCGCCCAACTCACATGACAGAAGGCCCTAAGGGCCTCCTGCCATGTGAGTCGGGCCGGTGCACTTTCTGCGGGAAGCTACAGTGACAATTTCAAAATTGTCCTGCTATGTGGACCGGTTGGGTGGGGAGAGAGCGACTAAAAATGGCACACGTAGTGGATTCCCTTCAAATTGACCAATGTTCACCACTCTCCACCAATGGGCTTGTTCACCGATATCGGTGAAACTTGCAACCCGACTTCTCCGCTCACCGAGTCCGGCAAGACAATCAGTGGTCACTTCTTGTCTTTTAGTGCTTTTTCCACCGGACCAATGTACATGACAGGAGGCCCTAAATGAGTGAACAAAAGACAGAAATGTCTTGTCCAAATAGAGGTCATCAATCAACTAAAAAGAGCAGCCCCCCTTTCTTCGCCTGCAACCCCCAACTCCACAAGACCACAAGTGAGTGGCCAGTCAATCCCTGAAGGCCCGGAATTAGAACGTGATCAGACGCACGTCTCCCATGTGTTCAACATATGATGACGGATCTCTCATCTCCAAACCTCATCCATCCCATGGATGAATGCGTTTTCTTTTCCTCCAAGGCATGGATGGATGGATGAAAGAACACACACACAGCCCTCTCTCTCTCTCTCACAGGTGGTCTCGCCATTTCCACCATTGCCATTGCTTTTGCTTGTTTGCGTGGGCTTGCTTGTGTTGCAGGAATGGTGGTGGTGACGCTGCTGCTGCAATTGGAGAAGAGAGACTGATTTCCCTTGTTGTCCTCCTCCTGCTTCTGCTGCTGCTGCTGCCACTACCGCCATCCGGTGAGGCTCATTGCGTCTGTCTTTCCATTTCTCTCACTTGTTGCTCGTCTTGCTTTTATTTCTTTTTTTCCTACCGTGGTTTTCTGTGTTTTAGGGTTGGTTCACCGTGTGGTTGTCGATTACTGCGAGGCTATGGCGTTTGGGGACTGAATTGGTCATTATTTCGGTCATCTTTCGTGTTTTCTTCTTTGTCTTTTTTTCTGTAGGGTCGTCGATTCTTTTATGTTGCTGCCTGTGTGGGTTCAATTGCGTTCGTTGAGGGTGGTGCTATTCAGGGTCCCTGTTGGATTTGCTGTGTCGAGGATGCTTTGTCAATTGATGGTGTGCTGAGGTTTCGGCTGCATCCCTTCCACTCTCCTTCATTATCTGTATGCAACATACCTGGTTCCAAAGCTTACAAAATGGCAGATCAGTCAGCTTGTAGTTTTGCTGGTGTGTATGCAACTTGTACAGACTTGTGACAGCTGCTGTGACCCGTTTCACAAGAGCTACTCTTTTGAATTTAATGTAAATATCTTCTATTCTTGGGTGAATACCTGCGTTATTAGAAAGCTAGGTTTCGCTTGGCATGAGGTCATATCGTGTCGTTGGTGTATAGGAGCATTTGTTTACTTACGTACCTTGACACTGAATTGCTCAGTGACTGCCATTTGGGGTTTAGATCTCATGCTTTGAAGTGTATGTGCTTGTTCAAAGATTTCTGAATCTTAATCAATAAGATTTTTGGACATGTTGCAATTAGATCAGCAAGCTTTGTATACCTGAAAGTGTGTCCATAAACTGTAGTTTCTTTTATTTTTCTTACATTTATATGGAAGATTTCTTAAACAGGTCTATGTGTGAGATTGCTTATAGGAGTTCTATGTGTGAGATTGCTTATACGAGTTTTGTATGCTGTATAATCCAACAGATATTATTGTGATAATGGAAAGATTACAGTGACAAACAATACTTACAAATTTGAAATGTTTTCAATCTAACAACCAACCATAAGCATCCACAAACAAAGTCCAAAAGTGGATACATGAAAATAGTAGTGTGTGATATAAGGTAGGAGGTCCTAAAATGGAGCAGGTTCTAAAACCAATCAGGCTCTGTAGGTACATTTTGCATTCTCCAATGTACAAGCAGTCTACATTTGAGGAGGTGGTCGGTTTTAGAGCCCATTGAAATGCACTTTTCTGCAACTTCAAAAATTCATAACTAATTCCACAAAGCTCCAAAAAATATGAAACGACTTGTGTTAGATGCCAATTCCACTTGTCTTTCAAGGAAAATTTACTGAAAATTATTTCAAGTAGTTTCACCTATCCAAAATTCAACTTCAGCCCTTAGATGGGCACTTTATGGACCTCCTACCTTACTACACATTACCATGAAAGTTTGAAGAAAGAATTAGTTGTGACTTTTGAAAGAATTAATTTGAAAGTTAGTCATGCCTAAAACACAATTATGTTCACCATGTTTTGGAATTACTTCATCTTTTGTCAATTTTTTCTTAGAACTACTAAAACATTTTTTTGTGCATGTTGGTGTACATCATTTCAAATTGTTGCACACAAAAATGAAAGAAAATTGACATTTATAGAATTTAAAATCTCACAATATTTAAATTTTTTTTGGAATTGAGAGAATAGGGTTGCACTAGTCATTGTAGAAAGAATATAGGTTGTGACATGAACAACTTGAGGTAGATTGCTCTTAAAGCAACCATTTAAGAGCTAATTGCATTTTCAAGGAAGCTAAACTCCTTGAAACAATTTTCAATAAATTTTCATAGGAAGAAAAAAGGAATTGACTTGTAACCCAAGTCGTTTCATATTTTCCAAACCTTCAAGGAATTAGTTACACATTTTTGAAGTTGTAATGCAGTGGTCTCTAAAAGCGACCACCTCCTGAAATGTACACCGCTAGTACATTGAAGGAAGCAAAATGTACCACTCTAGCATGATCGGTTTTAGAGCATGGGCTTTTAAAGAGCAAACTACCTTAATGCCCTTGTATTTGAAGCACTTTACAGTTTAAATTTTTTTTCAATTTGAATAGGTTTAGAAATCCAATTTCAACTCCAAATGTGTTTCAACATCCTTTCTGAGCACTAAAATCTCGCAATCTATGTAGCCAAATGACTCCAAATTTGTTTCATGTTGTATAGAACACACTCCAAGATTGTAAAAAGACATTTAGACCTGTAACACCTCAAAAACAATGATGCTTTTAAACCCCAAAACACCCTGGGCATTTATGGGTTAACGCAGATATTCATCCAAGACTACAAGATTTATTTACATTAAATTCAAAYGAGTAGCTCTTGTGGACAGGCCACATTAGCTTTCAGAAGTCTGTACAAGACTCCTACACACCAGCAAAACTACAAGCTTACTGCTCTGCCCTTTTGTAAGCTGTAGGACCACTATATCTGTAGAGAGTGGAAGGATACAATCCTCAAGATTATAACCCCTTCCAACACCAGCCCCAAATCCTTTTTTGAATTTTTGCACATTTTTTGCTTATAATCTTATGTACAATTATGTTTATTACCTCACTACTTACACCAAAAGAGGAAGGTTGTTCTTTAAGATCCAAGCATTACCTTGAATGAATAAAAGAAATTATTTCGAAAAAACATTGCCCTGCAGCAGCACTCTGTACCATCCATCCAACCAGAGTATGGACTTTGAAGCACTCCGGGGTGAAGGAGAAGGCAGGTGGACGTTTGATGAAACCACCGCTTGACCATGAGCACTGTGCTGCTGTACTCCCACTATGCTGAGAAGGTTACTCGTTATCTGCATGACTGTCCACTTCATGGGCATCCAAATAGAAGCTCGCCCCGTCCCCGTCAATCATCTTAGCCCTGGAACATCGTCAAACATAACATGATCTTCAGGATCTCATAATTCAAAGGATTAGACATTAATTGCAAGTAGAATTGCCCTCTGCATTATGGCCTCTAGTAATGTTAATCTTGGCCACCCAAGGCTACCAGAATTGCATTGCAAGAACGGACAAACCAAGCACTTCAGAAGCGTAGAAGATACTACCCAGAAAAATTATTTTGGATTGAATGAGAACTCGATTGCCATTACAAGTCCATAAAAGAAATGAACCAGTGACATAGTACCACACCTACATGCAAAGATCAGTTTCGAACAATCAATCACTAAATTTCGGTGCTAAAAGACGACATACCGTTCGAGTATAAACTTTCCCTCTTTGTACTTCTGACTTTTCTCAAAAGCCGATTCCTGTTCAAACAATACACATCAATGAACTCAGAAAGGAACAATATACAATTTCACTTGCAGCAAGCTGGAGCAACATAAGCTTATGGACGTCTGCGATTGTGGAGTCACGGCAATGAATTGTCTGTGATGTTTCATAAGGTACTAGTCAAGCGGAAAATTCTAAAAGTTCCATGACAAATTCGATCGGGCAAGCGCATATCATATTTCTATCAAGAAAGAAACTCATTGAAATCCACAAAAATCAAAATAAAATGATTGGGGAAGCAGAGAGGTTAGGAATGAGGATAAGATATACTTACATATTTCCAGCCCACAACCTGCTGGCAAGAGTTGCAGCAGATGTCAGCCACGGTGTGCTTGCCGGTTGTCATCAGACGATCTTCCTGCGGTCCCAGTGAGACATTCACCCTGGATATTCAAGAACGACGAGGAGACTCAGAAGCCTATTCTAAAGAGCAAGTCCCAAAACGACATTGGTTTTGTGATATATTCAACTAGAAGTGCCAATTTATCTCATAATTGGCTGGACTTGGCTTATAGCTTGGCTTAACTCCCAAAGACCAAGAGCCCAAGTTTTTCTATCATTTTTGACGGCATCGTGTTGGGACTCTTCTTGCTTCAATAACTATTTTTACTAACACGTGCCGTATTGTTTCACTGACTAGCGATATCCAAATTTGACCCCATCTGAAATAATTGAACAAGTTCATGATATGGTTCTATTAAAACCACGAATGCTGGGCCCTGTAGGATTAATACTTTCAGTATTTCTTCCCCTCATACATCGGGTAAAGGTCGGCATGTCAATCAGCAATCTTAGAAAGGGTCAAATTTGAAACCTGCAGTGACAGACAAAAAGCGAGGCAAGACACCCAGTCGGGCTGGGAAAATTACACTGTATTGAATAGGTATGCCTTCCCATGTCGACAGTGGAATGACTGCACATGCAAGCAAACCAAGAGGGTCTGTTAGAAATTGAACTGGTGGCAAGGCACATGAGGTGGAGACGGATGAGAAGCCAAGGCAGATGCACAACAGCACTAACAAACAAGGGACTGAGACATGTGCCTGATCAGGAATTCCGGGKTCTTTCAGGGATTGGCTTGTCACTTGGGTTACTTGTGGGTTGCAAACGAAGCAAGGCCTTGTTATTTTTAGCTGGCAATGACTTGCWTTGGGACAAAACACTTTCGGCCATCTATACTGAAAGGTAGGAGGTCCATAAATGGCCCATCTATGGGCTGAAGCTGAATTTTGGCAAGGTGTAATTGCTTGAAATAATTTTCAGTAAATTTTCCTTGAAAGACAAGTGGAATTGGCATTTAACCCACATCGTTTTGTATTTTTTGGAGCTTTGTGGAATTAATTATGAATTTTTGAAGTTGCAAAAAAGTGCATTTCAATGGGCTCTAAAACCGACCACCTCCTCAAATGTAGATTGCTTGTACATTGGAGAATGCAATATGTACCTCCAGAGCCTGTTCCATTTTAGGACCTCCTACCTTACACTAAATAGTAAAATTAGGTTGCCTTACCCCAAGAAAGTTACTCTATAAGCCATCAAAGTCAACAAATATTTCTGCAAATACTTCCATTTAGGTCGGGGTGAACTACCCCTCTCGCTTGGCCACTCGGTAAAACCCCCAAATTTTTTATTTTCCATGCATGATAAAATTTGCAAGTTCTGAATTTATTTGGAATCAGAGGCCCCAAATTAGTTAGGAGTAATGTACAAGGTAAGCTAATTGGGCCCAGAATAGGGGCTTTTTATTTTACTTGCACCCGTGTAATAACTTGGAGTGGTCGAGCAAGGGGGCCAATTCATCCCACCTTCATTTTTACAGATGGAGGTTCATGAGTTTCAACTACACCAATAACTAATTCAAAAGTAGTGTATTCTTGTACAATAACAATGAATATTTGTATAGTGTGGAATGTCAAGAAATTAGTGAGGGGCAACTTAATTTCACTATTTAGTGTAGTGTACACTTACTTCTAAAGGATGATGTGATGTGCATAGAGAAAGTGAACTCATTACAATTATGAGTTATCTTTTAATTGTAGACAAATGGAAATTGTCAAATTTCAAGGGAAAAAAAATCATTTTTTTCTGAGAGTTTTGGTAATTTTTGTAAATTTTCAAAGTCAAAACATGATGAGGCCTTGAAGTGTTGTGTAAGGTTGAGGCACCAGTAACCAATTATTTAAGCTATTTTGAAGCAAATTGTGTGCAGTATGAGGTGGTGGGAATTTTTTTCATGTAGAACAATAAGAGATATGGAGATTGTAAAATTTCCAAAATTTAATTTCCAAAATTAAAATTACTAGGACTATGAATTTCGGGAGCCAAAAGGTACTCTTGACCAATAGCCAATGTCTAGAGTCTTTCAATTCCAATCATTCAAGAATTTATGCCCCACTCACTACTTCCTACTTTCTCACTCACTAATTTGGGATATGAGTCATAACTTAAATAGTCTCAGCTTCAAAAAGAACAAAAAGATGCATTCCTAACCTTGATTGGAAATACTACATCCATACAAGTTGATCGAATATTGGGCATAGTTGGTTACTATTACCTCAACTTTAGATGCATATTGGAGTTGTGATAAAAATTTTTTTAAAATCCTTGATTAAATCGTAATGTTCCTTGCCTATTTTCTACAAACAATGTCCAAATTTTGAAACTCATAGTAAAATGAGCATATCTGGTACAAATTTGAATCTCTAAGAGAGAAATGAGCATATCGTACCCGTAGATTAGTTCCAACACATGTGTGTTGAAATTGTTTAATTTTGGKATTGAAATTGTACAAAATATCATTTTTTGATTTTCAAATTACTTGGAAAATTTTTAATTATAGCATTTGAAGTCTCAAAATGAATTAAATATCTTTAAATTAAGTTTTCTTTGTTTTTCAAATATCGGTTCTATAAATTTGTAGAATTTATGACATGCTTCAAATTTTACTTGATTATCATGAAATCGACCTAGAAATAGGGTAATTGAAAAACAAAAGTAAATCTTCAATGCTCAACTATACGAAATTGTATTGGACTATAAGATCGTAATATTTGAAGATAGGACATAAATTTTGGGCCCTATCCAACATGGTCTACATAGTTTGACTCAACTATGTAGAGAAATAAGCCACAAGACTATTCAATTTAGGAAAATTTAACAAATGACTTAGTGAACGTATTTAACCCCTATAGACAAAACGTTCAAATAGTGAAAATCTATAAAATAGAAAAATAAGAGGATTAAACAAGGAAAGGAAACTTTTGAAAATTTGTTGTATAGTCTGTATATCTAATTGCAACTTATCCAAGCAAGGTGATTCTGAAAATCCCTGTGCCATCATACTCTGTCTGAAAATTACAACTGCTGCACAATGAGGAACTCCTAACTTGCCAACACTTCAAAGCATGAGATCTAAACTCCAAATGCCGGTCACTGAGCAATACAGTTTCAAGGTCCATAAGTAAAACAACAGCTCCAATATACCAACAACAGCTCCAATATACCAACAACAGCTCCAATATACCAACAACAGCTCCAATATACCAACAACAGCTCCTATACACCAACCACACAATATGCTCTCATGCCAAGCGAAACGTAGCTTTCTAATAACGCATGTATTCACCCAAGAATAGAAGATATTTACATTAAATTCAAAAAGAGTCATAATATTCTTAACCTTCATTGGGGGGGGTCCCTTTTACTCCTCAAAATCTGCCCTCCAACCAATCAGAGTGGGTGTCAGTCTGACACCCACTCTCTTCCAACCTACCAGCCCATGGATTATAACCTTGTTTCTCCCCCCAGGTATCTAGGAGGGCATTATACCTCCAGCTGAGGGGAGGACCAAGGGCCAGTGAAGAATGTTATGGTAGCTCTTGTGAAACGGGTCACAGCAGCTGTCACAAGTCTGTACAAGTTGCATACACACCAGCAAAACTACAAGCTGACTGATCTGCCATTTTGTAAGCTTTGGAACCAGGTATGTTGCATACAGATAATGAAGGAGAGTGGAAGGGATGCAGAATTGTATTTTGGTCACAAAAGACGACATACCGTTCAAGAATAAACTTTCCCTCTTTGTACTTCTGACTTTTTTCAAAAGCCAATTCCTGCTCAAACATCCACATCAATGGACTCAGAAAAAACCGCAAAGGAAAACAACATCCATGATTAACGTAGTTACAGTTTCTATATGTATAGGATTGAATTGAAGTGCATATACCCTATTGCGGTTTCTTTCGCCTCTTTTGAATCCTTATGAAGGCATTAAATCGTTTTTGTGGTTCTTATATGTCTGATATAGTGACTGGTACCGTAGGAACTGAGTAAGCAGGCATTATTTCACTCCCTCACAAGCCCCCTTTGTTTGCTCGCACGTGTAGGCATTCCACTGTCGACATGGGAAGGCGTACCTATTCAATACAGTGTAATTAATTACCCCAGCCTGACTGGGTGTCTTGTCTCGCTTGCTGTGTTGTCAATTGAGGTTTCTTGACTCTTTCTAAGAATGTCCATTGACATGCACTGGGAGAAAACAGGCTATAAATGACTGTTCTAAATGACTGAAAATTGTCCACAATGACTACAAATGAGTCATTGTGGACACTTTTCAGTCATTGAGGATAGTCATTTAGGACATGTTTTTCTACTAGTGGTGCTGACCCTTACCCGATATATGAGGTGAAGTATTGTTGAATGTAAGAACCCCTACAGGATGCAGCGTTCGTGGTTTTAAAATGATCCATTTTGTTGATCATTTCGGTAAAGTCTAATTTAGATGGTGCCACATTTGGATATCACTAGAGTCAGTGAAAGAGCACTGCTTGTGTTCCTGGTCCCGTCAATCATGAGACGGATGGGCACTGTCAGTTGCATATTTTACGATGACAATGCGGATGTTGCCATTGTCTCCGGAGTCGTTTGCGGACTTGCTCATTAGAATAGGCTTCTGAGTCTCCTCGTCGTTCTTGAATATCCAGGGATTGAATTGAATTAACTTTTGTGCATGGGTGTCCATTGCAATCTTGACTTTTTCTAGTGTTGAGGGCTCTTGAGAATGAGTCTCAAATACACTAGATCTTTGAGAAAAAATCACATTAGAATTTCATTTGAAAAAATTGTAGAGTAGATTTTGAGAAGCCATAAATTGATTGGGGTTATGCATGTTACTACTTTTAACCTCATATTTTTTTTGGTGACCAACTTTTTAGATTTGACATGTGAAAAGAGGGTTGAAATACTTCAATCCTCTTTCGCAGTTTTAACACCCTCATGATCAAGCATTATAATCTTTTAATCCGTAAGAGATATTGTTGTGTTTTCTTTTCTAATGTGAACTCTAACATGTCTAGTTTGATTTTATATGGTTACAATTTAGAAAGAGTTGATACAATATATCAAAATGTTGGCTTTTTGTTCAATTTAGAGCAAATTTTAGAAGCTCAAGAAATTCCAGGGTCATTTTGGGGTTAAGAGCTAATAATTAAGTTGTGGATTTTAGCCTTCAATAAATTTTCTTTGAAAGACAAATGGAATTGGCATTTCACCTAAGTTGTTTCATATTTTTGGGAGTTTCTTGGAATTAAATATGAATTTTTGAAGTTATAATGCGACGATTACTAAAAACGTCCACCTCTTGAAATATATTGTACATTATTTGTACATTGCTTGTATAATGAGAAAGCAAAATATACCTTTGCATTAGAGTCTGTTTATAGAGAATGATCCAGCACTTTATGGACTCCCTACATTCTTGAGTGACAAAGTTTGGAGGTTCTTCTAGAATTCAATCACGATATCAAGAATACTTGATATTATAGTGGTTCACAATTCATGAGCAAGCTTGCATTCAAGATTTTCTATGGTGAAAGAGGCCTTCATTCATGGAAAACAAATTAAGGATCTCTAGCCTTCAAGTTTAAGAATGTTATGGTTACTACATCCCTGCAAATTCCATGAAATGAAAGATGAAGGATGAGTGTTCTCTCCAATAGCCTAAAAGCTTAATTTTACAGTCATTTCTAATAAGTCAATAGAATGCAAGCTATAAGTTTGACAAAGGGTGGCAACACTAGATGGTAGTCAATGCATAGAAAAGATCCAAATTGTTGTAAGATTTTGAACTTTACATATATTTGAAATGATGCTCAAGTACCCTTCACTACAATTTCACCGCAATTTGCGGTTTGAAATCTGTCCAGTTTTTAGTATGCTAGAATTTCATGAAGTTTATGAACTTTTTCTTCAACAAAATTTGTAAGATTATTGGACTAGCGCAGTGCTATTGGGTTCCCTACCTTGTATTCAGTAGTGTCATGCTACAAACAAAATCGACAARAATGTCTCCTATTTTCAGTTGGTAGAATACCCAATTGAAAGTGCAATACTGTACTGGCAATACTGGTGACATCATCGTCAGTTAGTCTACATGTTGTAAAGCTACAACATCTAAGTTACTGTATCTCAAATTTCAAGACGTATTGAAGTATAACTGTGGTCCAAGGAGAAAAATGCCAGTCCAAAGTTTCATGTTGCTTCCAGAATACTCCAATGGGTGCCTTCACTTCAAAACCTCTGCGTCACTGACAACGCCACTATTGAACTTTCCACGCCAAATCATGAATTGTAAAAGCACAAGTTTCTTGTTTTGAATTCCACGCTGATTCTTCCCAATCTATTTGGGATACATTGCCAATCTTCGCTGCCCTCTGCTTGCTCGTCAAACCATCACATAGCCCAAGCAAAACAGGTCTACCACCACCATGACAAAGCAACTAGAAAATCTGCGCTATAATGCATAAATAGGTGAACAGTGAGCTGAAAATTCAGAATACACCAACCCGGGTTGATCATCCCAATGATCCACAAGATGATCAGTTTGACCATTCTCTAATACAATGCGCTTGTACCTGTACCAATTATAGAAGTCATTGACACGTATCAATTCTTTGAAACAGAAAAAAATCAGGGGTGAGCTGAAAAGGGAAACCAAAACTTTGCTGTTATTCTGTGACCGCATCCCAGCCACATCTAACCTGATACAAACTACAAATTTTGGTAACAACATCCAATTCTTAGGTAGGTAGAGTAATTGCGATAAACTGATGTTCTGAACATAATTTCATATCATTGATGATGTGTATTATCGAGAGTGTTTAAAACCACATCTTGCAGTATTTTAACTGCTCTGTATCAAATTACTCACGTAGGTGTTGCGGATTGGCCTTTGAAATACGGTTCTGCTTCTGAAACAGTGCAGGTGACCTTCGGAGGAACAGTCGCAGAAAAAGGCTGACCGTCGTATTGGTGGACCATCACCTCCATTCCATCTGCTCCACACAATAAAGTATGATCAGATGACCTTGCAAAATGATGACCAAAATCGAAAAGAAACACCCAAGGCCACCCATCCAACAATATTCAGATATCCCRATTATCCTCAGAATCCAGGGTATGACGCCACAACACAGTCTTCCTATTCTTCAAGTCTAATCTCCTATAACAGGTCCCTTCTGCAAACAAAGAACCAGTTGAAATCATTGAAAATAAAGGGACGCATGAGGAGGCAGTAAACTAGTAGAATTTCAAAACATACCAGACAAATAGGCCACTCCGCTGCCCAGCATATCCTTTGAAAGTTCTAATTGCTCAAAACTTTTTGGTCTGCACGTCGCAACAAAGTWAGAATCAGATAGGAAGAGCAKCCATGCATTCACTYCTACAAAGCATGACTACYATACATGATAATAGATRAGGATAATGTTAAACAAGTAAAACCGACATAAATCAGACAATAACTCATTGCATTCCCATCAGATGAGCAACGGTAAAACTCACTCCATCAAAACGACACTGGAACCTTCCATGTACAAGAAAGTGTAGGGTTTCTCGTCCACAAACACTCCTGCACCGAAGATGAGACATTGATGTGAGTAACCAACAAAAGGAAATTAAMCTCGATTTCTWTAATAAAAGTGAAGTRACTATTGTGAGTAATTCTCGATAATTCCAGGTTTGTCAGCAGACTGAATCAGCAAAATAACGTGGAAACAACCGAATCGGGTACCTACTCAAATAATAGGCTGACARGAATGCTGTATTTCCTTGTCAACACCTATCCCCAAGAATTTTTAAGAATGACATGGATATTCACGAGCTTTAAACATAACATACTTTCAATAGATTCAGATGTTCGAAATCTTTCAGTTAATTTCAGCCCGCTTTGCACGTCCCGCAGCTCCACCTATTTGAAGATCAAAGTCACATAGTCGTAACCTTAGTGACTAAGGTTGGCAGTTTACTTGCTACACCTTTAGAAGCATCAGCAAAGCATCTCCCAACTCGGATKAAAGTAAGCTGAAGCCAAAATATTCCTGCATATCGCACCTGAATAGTGGCTCCACCGCGACCTTGCTGCGTATGTTGAGTTTTCAGTACCTGATAATAAAGTCGCACTTTTTACCATCTTCTCTATTAAACATCCTGTAGTCAATGAAGGCATGAAATAGTGCAAAATAACTTTCCGCTCTCKGATCTTCGATTTGTCGAAAAGAAAGATGCAAAATTGCATGTGATGAAAACTATACGCCATCCAGAAACCGGCATCACTAGTACAAAGCGTGACGAGGAAAAATGGCACCGTACCTGGTAAATSCGTCCTGCCAAGGTCATCAAACACCATCAGGATCCGTTGATCAGCCTTGCTCAACTAGCCCAGAGACAACAGGAACTAAAGCATCACATGCATGCAGAAGCAATTTCAACGCATTCCACGATTGCAATGCACAGTATGACATCACAGAAGCTTGATAAATTCCTTAATGCCAACTTAATAGGCATTCTAATGTCAGCTGTGACGTTAGTATCACTAGCATTAACTTGATATTATATTAGTGACTATTAAATCAACATCAGCTTTATATTATCTTGATATTCATCTAATGTCCTACTAGATCACCATCTCCTTACCATTTAATAGATTGTTAATAAAATAAAGAGATCTTTTGAGATGAATATTGGAATTGCGAATATGCGACCGTCGCCCAAGAAAATCGCCTGAATTGCCGGACTAAGCTTCCAGACGCATGTCCCCTCCTAGACCCTAAAGTCTCTAAACCCTAAAACTCCTTAAACCTCACCCCATAGTGTAAGAATTCACAGGTACGTGCATAAAACTGAACCAGAAGATCAATCACCGCATTGAAAATACGTGCGTGCTCACCTTTCCTCTCGATAACATTCCCTTGCTTAACCTGTACGCGCACCACATAATTCTCAAGAACCCAAATAAACTGATTTCATTCTAATTAAACGAATCGCTTCCAAACTGAAATGCRGCACACTGAATTACAGAATGAGAAGTTTCGCGGATCGAAAGCTGGAATTCGAAAGAGAATGAAGAAGTGAACGAACTTCAAAATTCAAAATTCAAGTCCAAATAAAAAATAAAAAAACGGTGCAACCTCCGAGCCATTGACTTTTGCATGTCGAACTTGTTGTTTCCAAATTCCGCCCGGCAATCCCTCACGGTAGCTGATGAGTTCCGACGACGCAGCGAAGGGAGTCTCTCCTCCAGGAGAGCCCCAAAGGGACCGCCATGAGTGCCAATGTGGTGGGGAAATGTTCGATGCAGGAGGCTGCGGGAATGTGTATTGCTGCTGTTGTTGCAATGTGCGTTGCAAAACGTAAGCTAGGGATCTAGAGCGCTGCATCATCGTGGCGACGCGATGGAATCGCAAAGGCAGCACAAATACGCCGAGACTAAGCTTAGGAAAACTGAAGCTCGGAGCATGATGTCCAGGGTTCTATAAAGGGCATTGAGGGGATATCGTTGTCCGGGTATCAATCCTTGTTTAGTGAGTTTTGATTTAAGGTGCCTAAAAGCGCCACTTAACCCCTAAGTGCTTAAGTCTTCCAAAGTGTGTTTATATCCTATTAAAATAGAACATGGGCTTATAGTTATTTTAGGGTTTAGGGTTTAAGGTTCCCTGGCGAATTTTCTCAACCATCAGAAACGATGGTGCGCCTCACAGCTGCGTTGATTTCTGCACTCAACGATTGTTGTAATCTGGCCACTATCGAGACGCTAACCGTCCCTAATCGCTACTTTCACGAGGTCAATAATTTCTTTCCAGCTTAAGTTTCTCCCTCAAGGTCTTCCAATWGTGCTTGCTCTTGCTCGATTTGCAGTGATTTTGCACGATATCTTATTTGAAAACAGAACCTTACAAGTTTTTCGTCGCAACAGATATCGGGCATTGATGCGTGCGAGAGGCTATCGCGCTTGGATATCTCGGGCAACAGTATAACCAATCTTGAGGTAAGGGACGTTTCTCAATCTTTGTATGTGTGCTTACAGCTTAGGAACAGGATCTTAAAAAACTGAATTGAAAAATAGCATTCAAGGTAAGAAAAATATAACGCAATCAAAAAATGGAATGAACGGTTTCTCGAAACAGAGGTTGCGCTAGAATTGGTGGTAGGGTTTTATTGATATGATGTTCCTGTGGCTTGGTATGGTRCAGAGTATCTCTATGTGCACCAATTTGAAGTGGTTATCAGTCGCAGGGAATGGGCTAACTAGTTTGAAGGGAGTTGAAACCCTCACGAAACTTACAGTGCGTTTCTCTACTTTCCTGGCCTTTTTTTATCTTGGGATATGCTCAACGACACTGGTCTCTTATAACTGGATAAATGTTCATAGCGTGAAGAGAGCTCAAATTCATGTATCTTAGCCTTCATTACAATTCTATGGTAATAAGGTGGAATGTGGCATGCMGTGAGCTCTTGTTACGTTTCCAACTGCTCATACTCTTCGTACTTTACAAATGTATGCTTATCTTGCTAGAGTTTTTGGCAAAGATTGCAAATCTGAGGGTAATTTTGGGTGTACTGATGATTGKGTGGAGGTGCTGAACGCCAGCCGCAACGCTATTACTTCCGTCTCTGAGATTTCTAGCCTCGTGGAATTGCGGGCTCTCATCCTAAATAGTGAGTTCCCTTACTCTGTTACAATGGCAAGCTATCGCTGTTCGCCAAATTAGGGATGACTCTTTTTGGAATGCGGTTAGGAGGCGCGTTTGTCGTTGATTTTTTGGTACCGTAACTGACGATTAGTAGTTGGACCATGATGTTGAACAAGACTGGCACTTAATTTAACAGTCCATGGAATAAACATGAATTGTTGTGTTGAATTTTGTACCCAAATTTCAGATTTTGTACCCAAAACTTCTGACATCCTYCTGCCTCTGATGCAGACAACGAGATTGCGCGTGTCACTAGTTTTGATAACCTAGTCAAATTGAATACTCTAGGTGCGAACGATTTCTCTTTTCCTGTGTTCTTTTGTTTTCACTACTTGCATTGAAAAAAAATTTAATTGTTTTTTAAGTTGACATCGAATGGATGTGGAGTTTGGTTCCTTCTGGCGAAGGGGTGTGCATTCTTTAGGAATGAGGCATAATGTGTAATCAAGTTTTAGTCGCTGCAATAGCTGACGAGTTGCATCCATTTTGACAGTGTTGTCACATAACCCGATCCGGGAGCTGGGGAAGTCGTTGAACAAGCAATTAGAGCTAACGAAGGTATTTTGATTCTGCTGCATCCTTCCACTCTTTTACKCGAATTGCTTGCTTTTGTCTTTCCTGGTAGGGGTCCTCCTTCTGAATGCTTTGTGTTTGCAGCTTTCAGTTTCTCATTGCCGAATTCAAATACTGGGAGCATCATTGAAGCGTTGTGTCGCATTGGAAGAACTACGACTTGCTCATAACCAATTATCGGTATGATTCTTATTATTCTCTGCTAGAGTGAGCAATTCTAAGGCGATGTTGTATTATGCTGATGCTGAAGCTATATCTGACGTTGGACTCATTTGTTGTTTACCAGGACTTGCCAAAGGAGTTAGAAAGAAACGGCAGACTTCGTATTGTTGACCTTGGCAGCAATAACTTGCAAAATTGGCAAAACCTTCAGGTACTTTGATTTTCTACAATGAGCTTTGTAGGACTTTATTGTATTAGTTCATGTCTTTATCAGTGATCAACGGTACCTTCTCCTTAATTTGGCTGTTACTTCGATTTCGGTGTGAACTCTTAGCATACTTTGTTACCTTCGAAAGTGCCAGGACTTCATGGAGTAAAATTTGACYCTTATGTGGAAACAGGTGCTAAAATCTTTGCACAGTCTATCCAACCTCAATCTACGCGGGAGCCCCATCTGCTCAGCAGCGAATTATGAGCAAGAGGTAAAATTCATTTTCGATCTGGATCTCAAATCTTGCACTCAAAATTTCTTTTTAACATAATCACTTTATGATTCTTAAATATTCACAACCTCCTATCATGGAAGAAGTTCAGATGATATAGATGTTTGGCTTGCATATTCGAGCTTCAAATTCCATTCTGGAAACTTATCATTTTTCGTGGAGCAGGTGAAAAATCTSGTTCCAACGCTGCAGATACTAGATGGGCATCCTTTAGTCCCTGGGAAAGTGAAACGGAAGTACGAAGGTAAGAAAGTGTTCTCAAAAGTGAGGGATGAGTCAGTTGTGGAGGAGAAACAAGATCAAGTAAAGAAAAAGCTTAAAAGTACTGCAGACAATCCGAAGGAGCAAGGAACGAAAGGTTCACAGGATGAAGACGCTCCRGGCAAACCATTTGTCGAGTTGATCAAGTCACAGCCTGTAGATGCGAAAAGACCACCAGATGTTCRTCAAGACTCTGGCGTGGTTGCTGTAATTGATGTGAAAAAAGAAWCGGTTGGGGTGTGGAAGAGGAAACGAGGGATTGAGGCACTGAYTGCATTGAAGGAGCCAGAAATTGGAACAGGGGGTCCTTCAAGCTGGGATCTTCCTAGTTCCACGAATGATGCTGCTGCTGCTGCTGCAGCAGAAGCCAAACAGATTCCCACAACTTACTCGAGATGGGCATTGAAAAAAAAGTAGAATATCATCACTGACTTGCAATTTGCTTGAAAGGTGATCTTTCATTGAAGAGGTTGAGCACATTCAAGGCCAAGGTCAGCCTGAAATAGTCCAGTTTTTCGTTTTAGTTCTCTCTTCCTTCAGATATGGTTTAGGTTCCTTTATCATGTGGAGGTAACCTGTAGCGCAGTAGTTGACATTCTTCAACGTTAATTTGAAGTGCCTCTAGGTCATTGATTATATTATCTTACCAGGAGTCTGGTATTGATAATCTTTGACTTGATAATCGCCATCGGGATCCATACCTTAAGTTAGACTGTTTGTTTTGTTTTGTTTGTTAGTTAAGTTGAGATCTCTGGAACCATGTGTCCTTGAGTCGCATTCTTGGTACCATTGGAAAGCCCTCAAAAGGTTGGGTGCAAGGTTAGGTTGGGTGCAAGGGGTTGTTTTCGTGGCGTTTGGACCTACGGGAAATTAGATCTAGGAAAACAATTGAGAGACGTTGGTATAAATATTGGTTTAGACAAAAGTTAGATTAGAGATATACTACTTGACCTTTTCCTTAATGTCTTCGCTTCAAGCCTTGTTTTTTAATAGTAGAGATATCCATACTCTTGGTAATATATTCATGAAGAACAAAATTTTATAGCATTTTAAAACCACTAGGGCTTCACATTGTTGCTGTGCTCAAAATTTTATAGGATTTCTAGAATTTCTACAGAGTATTTAGCATATTGTTCAAAAGTAAAACAGGTGTCGGTATTCTGTTGAATAATGACTTGAAAATTGAAATATTCAACAAGACTAAAAAAGTGATCAAGTTCTTCATGTTTTTGATCCAAACTAAGCAACAAGTGAACTATGTTGTGTACAATGCCCTCTAGTAAGTAAGCATTCATTAGCAAGCTAATTTGGAGAAGATTTGGAGAAGATATTGTGGATTAGGGAAGCTTATATTATGAAGAATGTCACAATGACTCACTTGCTGAAAAAATTCAACTCAATTAAATAAATGAATGGGTTTAGCACTTGACATTTGTTGCACTTCATGAAGCCTTGAGAAGCAATTGTGATTTATAATGAGTTTTGTGAGAACGCATTCCTTGATTTTTGTTGCAATGTGATGAGATTGAGTAGCTACCTTGATTTTGAGCTTGAAATTGTGGCACTTCCTTAGAAATTTTTGCTGCAAAACTTGATTTGGTTGCTTCAAATTAGTTGTCAAAAGAGCTGCTCAATGAGTCTGAGTTGTGCAATTCTATGCAACACTATGGTAGGACACTTCTTGACATTGGAAGAGCAAGGTATTATCATAGGAATGAGTAAGGCTAGATTGTCTTTGAGTGAGATTTTAGGTCGTGTTAGAATGACCAAAAAAAACTATTTCATTAGTTTTGAAGAGATATCGAGAGAGGGGCTCAGTACAAATTGAATAGAGGTATAGACGGCCTCAAAAGTTGCAAGCTTGTGATTGAAGGCATCTAAAGTTTGAGCTTTAGAAGAGTTGTTGTGTGCATCTTTCAGAACTTGTTGATAGTTTGCTTGTTTCCATATGTCAAACTATTCTAAGAAAAGAGTTGCATGAGCTTGGACTTCGTAGCCGAATTGCAGTCAAGAAAGACTATTTGAACCTTAGACACAAGCAATAGAGGTTGTGCTTTGCAAAAGCACACATGAAAGATATGCTCAAATGTAGGATACAATGAATGCAGCATGGGAAAGCACACCAATGCAAATATTGAGTGATTTGGTTGCAAGCATGCCAAAACACACGAAGGTTGTCATTGATGCTAAGGGAGGTAGCACACAATGGTAGTAGTTTGTTGGTTAGTTCAATTTACATCCCATGCTTGATGCAACAATTGTATGTATTCAAAGTTAGATGTTTCTATATCTCCAGAGCTTTCTATAGATGAAAAAAAATTGATCCATCATTTGCTTGAGATGAAGCATTGACCATGCTTTCCCTTCGCTTTTTCTAGTTTCTGGTAACTCTTCATAGGGGTTACCTTACTTACTAGAAGGCACTGTACAGTCGGATACTGAAACCTTACAAATTTTGGCCTCCGCAGTGAAAACAATTTTTGGCTGTCAACTTTGACACCCTCCCGAGGGCTGAAAAATTGGGTTTTTTCAATGAAAATTTTATTACAAGTTCATCTCTATGTTTGTAACATGTGTGCCATATTTCATGGCCAAAAGATTTACAAAAAAAAAGATATACAAAGTCTACCAACATCTATAGTTGCAAGAAAAAATTCACTACTGTCAACTTTGCCACCCTCCCAAGGATTGAGAATATTCTTTTTTGCCATGAGATTTTTTGCATGAGATCATGTCTATGCTGATAATAAGTGTGCCAAATTTCAAAACCAAAAGATCTACTCGAAAAGAGGGATTCGAAATCCACCAACATGTAGTTGTAAGGGACAATTTCACTACAGCCAACTTTGCCACCCTCCCAAGGATTGAAAAAAACATTTTTTGGCATGAAATTTCTTGTCAAAGAAACATCTCTATGTTAATAATATGTGTGACAAACTTCAAGTTCAAAAAACTTACACAAAAAAAGATATTTGAAATCTACCAACATGAGTAGTTGGAAGAGTGATTTTTTAAGCCCTTGTTATAGTGTCATTTTGTGGGTTTAAGTTTGACACGGATGTGAAAAATCACTCTTTCAACTGCCCATGTTGGTAGCTTTCAAATATCTTTTCTTTTTATAAGTCTTTTGAACTTGATATTTGCCACACATATTACCGACATAGACATGATCTTATGTGAGAAATTTTATGACAAAGAAAGTTTTTTTCAATCCTTGGGAAGGTGGCAAAGTTGGCAGTAGTGAAATTGTCCCTTCCAACTACCCATGTTGGTAGATTTCAAATCTCTTTTTTTGTGCAAGTCTTTTGAGTTTGAAATTTGTCACACATATTATTAACATAGAGATGTTTCTTTGACAAGAAATTTCATGCCAAAAAATGTTTTTTTCAATCCTTGGGAGGGTGGCAAAGTTGGCTGTAGTGAAATTGTCCCTTACAACTACATGTTGGTGGATTTCGAATCCCTCTTTTCGAGTAGATCTTTTGGTTTTGAAATTTGGCACACTTATTATCAGCATAGACATGATCTCATGCAAAAAATCTCATGGCAAAAAAGAATATTCTCAATCCTTGGGAGGGTGGCAAAGTTGACAGTAGTGAATTTTTTCTTGCAACTATAGATGTTGGTAGACTTTGTATATCTTTTTTTCTGTAAATCTTTTGGCCATGAAATTTGGCACACATGTTACAAACATAGAGATGAACTTGTAAAAAAAAATTCATTGAAAAAACCCAATTTTTCAGCCCTCAAGAGGGTGCCAAAGTTGACAGCCTGAAATTGTTTTCACTGCGCAGGCAAAAATTCATAAGGTCTCGGTACCCGACTGTAGTACTACTAATTGCATCAAGCAGCATTCTATTCAGTGTTGGCCATCTCTGCTCAAAACATTCTCACGTACTTGCTGGTTCATACAAAGCGCATAAATGCCACGGACCATCGCCATTGAGACTCAGAATCTTACACATGAAACATACGAAACTTGCAGGTAAATACCGGTATTCGTACCCAAATACTTTGATTCAGGGAACGAGATTAAAAAATACTCGTTCCAGATCACGAATATACAATGTCGTAATCTGGAAGAGAAAATACAGCAGTAGTTAGCAAAATAGAGTCACAAAACAGCACTGCTACGAGGCATATTAGCAGCAGAACATATTACCATTCCTAGAGAAGCCAAGCCGATATGCTACATTAATAGTCTTTGATGCACCCAAACGCTCACACCTGTAGCCACACTATATTCAACCATCCTCCTGCTCTCATTCAGGAGAGAGTACTGTAACCATGGGTGCATGATCAAACTTGTAACCAAACCGAGGAAGACCGTGACACCGTCACTGCCAAGTCAGTATTGTAGGCCTTCCTACACCCTGGGCAACGCCCATCGTCTGATGCGATTCTGTGGTAGCAGAACAGACATAATTGAAACCCACAAGAGCACGGCAGATATGACGAGTCTGTCATGTCAAGCTCCTCCGTGCATATAGGGCAGTAAGATGGTGATGCAGGTTGTTGATCCTCCCACATGTTTCCATGCATGTTACCCCAACCTTGATGGTTGTTATTGCTCGAGTGGTTTGAGTACGCATGCTGTACCCTAAGCCTCGGCAATGTTGGAGGTCGAGAAACATCATCAGGCCGCCAAGCCCTTCCACCATTTCCTCTCCTACCTCCGTAACCGGAATTCCTGTATCTATATTCAGGTTTCAATTGAGCAATCTGAATATCAGGATGGTGATGATAATGGTGATGGTGATGATGGTTGTGATAATGACCGCCATTCTGCTTTTTGTCGTGCAGCTCTCTGGCATCACTATGGAGAGCACGATCGGAACTGAGACCCTTGTGTGACGCTTCAGATCGACGCGGGGAGCTTTGTACATGCAATGCATCAAAAGCAGATTCCCAGTCATCCTCCGCATCGTGAGACACGTCATTGTCTTCGGAACCACTTCCTGTATAGCTGCTACTCGCACAAGAGCTATTTGACCTCGGCTTGTTRATATCGCTACTTGAACGCCCATTATTAGCCAAGTTCTGCCGATGCTCACTTTCTCCATGCAGCTCYTCTTCATCCCTAAAATACCTGGGTGCCCTGGAAGATACAACCTGCCTCCTAGCTGGAGCCTCCTTTCTAGAATTCTTCACTGCATTGCCCATYGCATTGCTTGAAAAGCGATAATATGGAGCTGGTGAGCCTGCAGGTGTTCGCTCACTCATAGACCCACTTGAACCCGAGCTTTGAGTTCGAGAATTTCCASATGGACCTGCCCTTTCCTGGGCTACGCACTCCCGGCCCTCAGACTTGTAATGATGTTCACAATTCCAATGCTGTTGCTCAACACTTTGTTGCTGCTCTTCGGCCTTCCCTTGGTTTCCTGAATAAGGAATAGGGAATCCTGAGTCAAAATACAGTACAGCAGTAGAATTGCAAAAAAACAATTGTAGAAAGACTTGCATTACACTGTGAACATGGGATTCTTAGGGTCGGTACTGCATTCTTCTGGTGAAGGTGGAATACAAAAAAAGTTTTAAAATATTGCTCATACCGACACATCGACATGCATGAAGGATTGCCCAGGAGATCATATTTTCTGTTTCCTATTYTCTTCAGCTTTGTTCGATAGAGSAGCGCATGCGGTTAATCTCCCATAGATATCATGTTACAGCTTCTACCAGTGCCACATACTTAAGGAAAGGTAAGCCTATCTCATGCAGAAGCATCTTTACTAATGTGATAGGCAGCCGCTGCCTGAGCAAACTAAGTGCCAGGTAAGCTACGCTTGAAGGAAATAATGAAAGACATACTTTGCACACAAATKACTCTTAAATCAGGAGAAAATACGAGAGAGCACCCGAAACAACGCACGAGATCAAGCTGGATCCTAACCTGCTAATACTCTCTTCTCGGTTCTTAAACTGTTGTCTTCCAAAGCTCTACATGAAAGAATCACTACCTTGTGAACCTTGTGACAACCACTGCTCTCTGCGAGCGTCCAGCTTACACTGCTTCAGTTTAGCAGACCGGTTCACCTGAACACATAGATCATATCCCCAATATTGTTTTAATACTAGATAGCGTTTGAAGAGAAGCTCCTCATCACATCAATCCGTCGAGTTTCAAATAACTCCATAAGCTACTTCCATGGCTAGACTATCAGAAACTACCGGAGACGAAGAGTTCCAAGACGATGATACTTTCGAAATTCCCAGTTCTTGGAATSCCAAGACAGTTCCAAATATCCGCATACCTACTTATAATTTCTGGAGAATACAACGCTAATTAAGAATATGGTAACAGACATACAAAGAATAACAATGGACAAATCACAATCCACTTCCACAAATCACTTCCACAAATCACTATCCATTGAAGAGAAAAAATCAAAATACAACTATGGAACCAAATTAGAGATCAAAAGAAACAGGTAGCACTGCAACGAAAGAATAGTCTTTTAACACCAAATCAATTCTAAATCACTCACAATGCACGAAAAAAACGTCCTTGGCACTCAACTCGGATCATGCTTAATACCACACAATCCGCACTAAATGCGCAACAAAACGATTGGCGAATAAACAAATTTTTAGATTCATGCAAAGTGTTAAAAGCACCATAACTTCAGACAAAATACACGTTAAGAAAACCAGATACAAGCAGGTGCATGTTGCGAAGTATCTCGACATGTGCTCAATTCAGATGTCTCCATGTGCAAACCAGCGAGGAGATAAACAAAATTGAAGTCAATTGAAATGCAGAACAAATTCAAAATCCAAAGTGAAGTTGTATGCAACCACATACACAAAATAAATCCAACCCCTACCGACACTATCAAAATTGATCCTTCAAAATGAAAATTTCCGAGCTTCAAAAAACGAGAGGCAATTCCGGAATTCGGCAGACGAAGAGCGAAAAATCTAGATAGGACAGATCTGCAGACACTTCGAACACCTCCCATTCACAATTCCAATAGACATCAAATGAGAAGAACTAGAAAATCTTCTAAAACCAGAAAATCGAATCAATACAGACAGAAATTGCATCAACGACACCCACGGGCGCAGACACAATTGCATGCGCTATGAAATTAGGACCCTATCCCCTGCTGACACTTCACAATGTGCCAACTGCTCCTTCAGCGTGAAGGTTTCAAGATCACAAATCCAGAGACGCTCCAAAATTCACCGGGTGATGAGTGAGAAAGTTAGAAATTACAGATCTACAGACATTTCGGACTTCTMCCCTTCGCATCGAACATCTGYTGAGAAGAACCAGCGCGACACATCGAATTTCCAGGAAACAGGAAACCAAATCAAAGAGGCCATCGCCAAGTAGATCCTCAAAGTTCATCGCACATTCAAGCGCAAAAAAACATCTGCCTCACGGATCAGATTAAACAACGCACCTTCTTCCGACGACTGCCGTTTAGAAATTCCGGTCTGAACTGCTGGTGATCCTCGCAGTTGTTGCCGTTRCTGCGCATAGAATCGTCATCGCGARCCTCCGTCTGCAAAGACAACATCGCGTTGTTCCCATACTGTTCTGCCGCGCTACCMCCACTGATGCTGCCTCGCCCCTGCACGGTGGAAAGCGAGTTGGAAGCGGCCATGTTAAGCCCGCATTCCACCACCATACTCTCAGAACTCGGAAACTCCTTCGCTCTGCGTAAACTCAACGCTGTTCAACGCCCCCCGACACCGAGCACACAGCCTTGCACGCGATCTCAATCCGTTGGCCTCGAGTGGCAGGGTCAGAAGGAAAGAAAAAACTTTCTGAAAGAACACTTGATATGCTGGAATGCGACGACGATCGGCCGGTTTACAAAAGAATCGGCAAGTTGGTAAGCAGGCGCTTGAAAACAGGAGCACCATGGAAATGAATGAAAGCGAAGCTCAAGGACAAATGAGTTTCGACGAAACCCTAGAGAGCGGGCCCTGCCTGGGGAACGACGACGACGAAGTGCATGAACTCATTGCCGCGTGCCGAGCCAAATCCCGAACCTCGTTCCGCCCCTGCGGCGACCCGGCCCGCCTCCCTTTAACTTAACCCTGGAGTGTCCTGATTCATCCCCAAAATTGACGTCTTGAGAAAAATCATTATAAAGTGCTATTTGGAAGCATAATGTGGAATTGATATACAAGTAAAAGCTGTAGACTGAGAATTGGTTATTTTTATGCTCTTTTGGAAGTTTAATCCTAAAAGAACGAACTTATTACCCCAGAAAAAGGCGGGTTGTGGACTCTAGACCACTAAGTATTAGACAATGGGAAGTTAAACCGTGCAGCACCTAACAATGAGAGCAACACTTAAAAATTTGCTACAACACCTAAAAGTTTGGTGATGGACATAAGAGGACTTGTCCGCATAGGCATGCAGTGGCTTTGTGTTACAATTTACAGCACCTAAAAAGGACAATGCATTCAGTGACCCTATTTAGCACTTTCCATGTAAAAGCACATCTCTACTTTCACGTATATCCCAAAAACAAACGAAAAATACCTTTTTTGCATCCATTGCAATTAATTTTTGTCTTCCTAAGGATTCAAAATGTCCCTGTCTTCCTCTAAAGGTTAAAATGAGTAAGCAATTTTAAAATGAGTGTTTTAATGATTAAACCCAATTTTGACTTTAAAGATGAATTTTTGAGATATTGAATCCTTACATGTACTTTATTTTCAAGTCTTGAAATTTTAAATAATTATTGGTTTAGTACATCTTACAAACTCCATGGATTAATGTCCAATTGCTCCATATGCAATTTAATCTATTATACACTTGAAGGTCTTAGAAGTTCAATTTTGGTCACGACATGGTTTTTTTTGTGTACATTGTCTTTTGAGTGGATAGTGAGGCACACTGCTCCACCCAAAAGACAGTGTGCCAAAAAAAAATTTACATTTTAAAAATTACCCCCCACCCCCCTAAGTTTTATTAATTAATTATATAAATTTGTTTTCAATTAAGTATCTCCTTTGACTACCCTTCCCACCCCTGTTTATAATTTAGAGAACCAGTTGAAAAGCGGGTTGAGAAGACAAATAATATAGGACAATCTGCTCTCGTCTCCCATATCTGCTCCCATATTTGTATAAGATCATTATTACACCTTCTACATATCTAAAAAGCTTTAAATAGTCATATCATACTCTAATCATGGAGTGACATGTGCAAGCATGATTGGGTTTAGATGATGAAATTACATCCAAATGAAAGATGATAATTATTGAATTTTCAATTCAATGGTGTATGTCTTGCCATATATTAATACATAGTTTGTGACTAGTCTATGAGTCAATCCGGTCTCCTATACATGGTTCCTTGTATACCTAATTTAAAGTTAATTTCTCGATTAATTGACTACATAAATAATGGTCATATAAAGGAGTCAAATGATCTTAATTCTTGAAATCCTAAGAGTTCCATCAATTAGGGAATTCTTGAAGGTTTAGGCAAGTACCTATAATCTCAATTTTTGGCAAGATTTTTTGAATTTTTTTGAGGCAAGAAAACTTATTAGTTTTCTGAGAATATAATTTTATTTCAATTGGTGTCCAAAAGGACAAATTATGCCGTTGTAAGCCTAAAACAGGCAAAGGCAGGCAACAAAAACAAAATACAAAACTTGAAATAACTTATTTATAAATTTCATTTTATTAAATTATATTCTGTCTATGTGAAAAGATTTGATTCAATCCATTTGTATAAGTGATGTGAAAGTTATGAAGCTTCTTGTTTTGCGAACAATAGTAGCTATCATGTTAATAAAGATCATAATACATAACAAATCAAGTGACATAAACCTACAACAAATATGAAAGCAAAATCCAAATAAGAACATATAAAAATCAACTCTCAAGTGAATAAATAACTAATCTCAAAACACATAAGTAATCAAGCAATTCTCACTATGCCAAGGGAGAATCCAAAAATGCACATGCATCCAAATATCTCAAGCCTTGAAACAATGAAATCTTCTACATAAAATACCACCCAATGTGAAATCTCAAATAATAGCTAAGGCTTCCAAACAAGACTAAATTACATAAACTAATATAGTTTAGCAAACTAAATTCATCTAACATGGTATCACACATCTATCTAACTTAATGCCATGTCACTGACATTACAAATTCATGGAAAAATAATGCATTGGATTCATTTCTGGACTCAATTCTAACAAGTTTTCAAAAAAACAAGTTGCAAATGGTTTAGTTTGCTTTCTAGAACAAATTTACTATTGAAATTAGTGTGTTTCAATTCAATCTTAGAGCTATCATCAATTTAGCTTTTTCTTTTGTTTTTCATACCTACTTTGAGTKAACATTTTTTTAATAAATAAAATCAAGGGGAAAAGGTTAATTTTTTTTCTAAATTTTGACTCAAATCTTCAACACGAAAGATTAAATTTTCAGTCAATAATATTATACATACAAGAATTTTAAGTAAAGAGGATTCAAAGCCTTGTAATCTAGTCAAGCGAGGAACAAAAAGAATCTCATTTTCTTCATTCTAAGTGCTTGTATCTTGTGATCAATACAATCAAAGTTTTGAAATTTCTTCTAAACATTACCATGCTAGTTTACCGTGGTGCATGATCCTAAAATTGAATATATGAAAGAAACAATGTTTTAATATTTTGTTGTTTGCATTGAAAATGGTAGTTATAATTGGATTTTGACCAAAATAAGGCATTGGGATTTTAGGGGTTGAAAATGTACAGTAATACATAGCATTGTCAAAATTGTTCAAAATAATATAAATATCAATATAAAAGGGCCACTAGATTCAAGAATCTCAAGTCCAGTGTATCATATTCAACTACCAAATTCTCAAATGTAAATTCTTAAAGAAAATAAACCGTATTCTTTATTTCCTTCTAAAAACCTTCCAAAATCTTCTCCATGAAGGATTAACTATACTTTTAGTCATTGTGACAACAATATATGCATTCAAGAACTAGTATCCCATCCTTTATATCTATACAAAATCTTCAACTTAGGTGGTGCCGTTAAAGCACCTAAAATCCATGCAAATAGTATCATATTTCAGCATAGTTTGTGAATGCTACTAGCTTTTTCATTCTAGATGGTTTACATTTGGTGGCAACATGCAATGGAATTCTAGAAACATATTTTCCAACCTAAATATCCATAAACAATCTTTATAGCATCCAAGTAGACACTAAACCCATTGTCATCACTATTGCTAGGGCAGGAATGCTTTTAGATTGTTTCACTTGCTCCCACAAAGTTTCATTCATGATGGCAAACACACACTCAATGGTTGAAATCAATAAATGGAGGTTTTTAGTGGAACAAAAACTCTGCCTCATTTGGAGGTTCTTAGTGGGACAAAGGGCGTACAATTTTTTTATTGTGACATTTGTTTAATTTTTTTTTAATTTTCAGGCTTTATCAAAGTTTGATATTATAATGTGTTTGATCTTAAAAGATCCTAAAAATTTCATTTTAAATTCTTAAAAAAATTGAACAATGAGAAAAAAAAATAGGCATATAGATTCTATCATTAAAATAAATTTGTGAAATTTGGATGGGCAAATTGGGCATTAGAATGTATATTGACTATTTAGTAAAGGATCTAAAAATGCAATATTTAATTTTTTGAGATGGGGAGGCCATCTATTTGTTGTCTTTTTTCAATTTTAGTGCATAACTTTGAACAATGATTGAATTTTCCATCTTGAAATTCTACAAATTCATTCCATATCAATTTAGAAATTTTCATGCACCTTTACTGTGTGATTGATCTTTCAAAAACCTTTGATTTCAAGGTATCAATCCAAACTAAATAACTAGATTGAAAATGTACATTAAAATATCAGGGTTGTAGTGCATCATATGAGGGTTGCCACACAATGGTGATGCAATTATGAATTACAAAYACATTTATTTATTTCATCTATACAATGATGTTATTTTAACAAGATTAGACTTGCTAGGACATTGAATGACTACTTAGTCTCATTATTATACCTTAAAGTCACTATTTGACTTCATGGTTTAATTCATTGTATGTAGTCTTGAAAGTGTTGTTCAACAACAACTTGTAGTTGGACCTCAAACTGATGCATGAAATCAATATAAAAAGATTTGCTCTAAGAATTTCATCAATTTTTTTTATTGTTTTCCAAATTTTTTAGGTATCAACCTTACATTTTGGATTTTTGAGCATGATATTAGAGTTTGCTTCCCAAAATATAATTAGAATTCATAATTATTTTATGTAACAAAATATAGGAGGATGACAACTTGCCATTAAATTGCATGCATGATGAATATCACAACTTTTTTAATTCCTCCTTAGAATGAAAGGTGTGTATTCATATTTCCTACATGTATTCACAATCAATTCCAGCAAAAGGTGTGGCCTTATTTCATCCTTGAATCACTTCTTAGATTTAAACATCAATTGGGTACATTGTAGATGCATTCTTCTCCCGTATAATCATTGAATGATTATGTTCTTTGTGCACCTTTTATTAAAGCAAGGGACTTTATATTCAAGTCTACAAAGCCATAATAACCACTCTCCTAGGTCATATTATTTTCTAGAATGAAGCATTACATGTAGATAACATGATTACATCTAGTCCAGTGAACGGGGAGTTTATGGGTTGACTTGGCTTTTTGCCGTTGTTTTCAAATATCATTCGGTAATTCTCCATAGTCCTTTGGCTATTGCCTAAGCCTAGTCATTTAATTCGGTTAAAGACCTAGTTTCTTTTTGGCATTTCGGTCATTTTCTTTAAGTTTGCAAAAGCAATCAGTGAAAAAAACAGCAAATAAAATACAACTCACTTCGAATATTAAGTTGAAGGCATTCATCAATTTAAGGTAATTTGTTTGCTCACTACCATACGTGGATAACAAGTTTGGCTTAAATTAATTTCTTTTAAAAGTGCCAAATTTTTCTATTAATTTTAGGACCAAATAGCTGAATCTACTAATAAATATAAAGATGGTTGGTTGAAAATCCCAAAATCCAATAACAATCCATTAACTCTCTACCATCAAAAAAATTTGATGACAAAGTGAAGGAAGTACTTCATTGACATTTTGTAAGTAGATAGTGGAGAGGTTGTTTTCAAAATGAAATTCATTGTTTGTCATGAATCCTCATAGGGTATGGGACAATTTGAAGATGAGAGCTTTGACCACTCCTTGTCAAAAACCTAGGAACCGGTAGGAGCTCAAGTGGGGCAGTTGAAATCCGTTTTTTTTTTTATGAGCTCAAGTGGGGCAGTTGAAATCCGTTTTTTTTTTATGAAGAAAGGATGAAAACTGTCCTTTGTATTTTATAAGTGGTTCATTTCCTATACTCCTAGGTTTCCGTTCGGTTATACGACCTAAAATTCTGAAATTAAGACGATAATTTGACGATTTAACTCGGCTGATTTTCTATTAGCTGCCGGAACTCCCCGTACATTGATCTAGTCATGGTATATTCAATGTTGTTAATAGAGACATTTTTAAATTTGACATGTTCTACTAGCATTGAGTCAAGGTAGGCACTTATAGCTAAGATGACACAAGCCTTTACTTGCATACTACTATCCTTTCATTTTGTTGTGAAAAATAAATTGAGAACATTCAAGTGACTAAGACTAAGGTTGAAAACAAAGTTGACTTATATTAGCAATTCTGATTCATAACTTATTTTTTAATATTTTACAAAATTTTCAAACTTTCAATTCAAGAGATATTAACTATGGCCTACTATTTTGCAAATTGCTTTATATATTTAGATCATGATGTCATATATTGAAAAAATTCAAATTTGAAAAAAAGTGATTTGTAGTAGTTTAAATTAGGCAATTATTAAAGGACCAATGTATTGTTGTACTATACATTCTCTAGTCACATCAAAATACAAAAAACCTCAAAGATAAGTAGAATTAGTAGATTTAAATTTTTCCAAAAGGAAAACAGGAGAGATGAAATCATGTAATATTTTATCTCTATATTAGTGTTTCATATTCATATTTATTACATGATTAATTAATTTTCTATATTATAAATGTTTTTTGATGATTAAAAACGTAAATTAAAAGTTAAACTTTTAGAGCTTGCATTAATTTAATGTTAAACTTTTCTTAAATGATTTAACAATCAAAACGTTGTCAATATAGACAAGCGCAGGCTTGTTCTGTCGAACGGGTTTTTGGGGTTTGGTGTCGTGTTGTCTGTCTGACGTTGCATGTTGAGTATGTCGAGTGTCGAACATGCGCGACAAATTCAAAGGCGCCCACACCCGCGGTCGCCCAAATTTTGGAAATTTTCTGCCCGACAAGCAGATATTTTCATCTGACGTGGAAAGCCCAAACCACGTCAGCATAGGCGATTGCGGGTTGTGCGACCGCGGGTAAGAGGGCGCGACTGCGGGTTCGAACACTAGACGACTGCGGGTTCAAAACACTAGGCGACTGCAGGTTCCATTTGACTGGGCGACTGCGAGTCCATTTGATTGGGCGACTGCGGGTTCAGGACAAAGGGCGACTGCGGGCACAAGGGGCGACCGCGGGTTCAGGCGCGACCACGGTTTAGGGTATGAAGAGTGTTGTGGTTCACATTTGTCAAAATTTGAGCATGCCGCTCCAAAGGGGGATATTTTTCGTATTTTTACTTGCTTACAACTTAGTTTCCTTCATTTGATAGTGGGCTGTACATTCTCCAAAGCCTTCAATGTCTCACTTGATTTGCTTCATATTGGATGGTCATTATTAGCAAGCCTGGGTCTTTTTCTAGCTATGACTCTAAGGTTTAGGAAAGGTGTTTGGTATACTTTGCCGACTGCGTGTTTGTGAGATCTGTATTGTCAAAGCCAAGTCTTGGCAAGCTCATGAAGTTGTATGATGAGCGTGGTGTCAAGAAGGTGCACATTCGGTGGTTCATCCGGTTTGAGGATCTTCCACTTTGTGTGAGGAGAGTCACTCCTCTAGGTAAGGGCAGGAAGGAGGTGTTTATAGCGCTAGGGAACATCAAAGGAGTTGAGAACGAGAATATGGTGGAAGTTTTGCTTGCGAAGGCAACTGTGCTCTGCATTGCTAAGTGTCAAAATAATCCTATGCCATCAGAGCTTCATGTGGAAAACGCTCATCATGTTTTCAATCGAGTTTACAATGCCTATGAAAAGAAATTTCTCAAGATGGATCAAATCGAGAAATCTCTCGGTGAGACACAAACTTCAACGCTGCTGATAGAACAATGCGGGCTCTTCATGTGACTTATTTAGTAATTAGGATGTGTATTTGGGAATACTTTGTTTATAGATTGCTACTTATGGAGATTTTTAATTCTTAAGCAACACAAAAGTTTTTCAACAAACCGGAGTGTCTTGAAGCGGCTCAAAATGTGCCACAGGATGATTGTAGATCCCCAACTTCTGTGAGGGATTTCAACATGGCTGCGAAACAGCTGCCTCTTATACAAAAATCTTCTGTGAAGGTGGAAGTCAAGAGACCTTCTATGGAACCTCTGCGTTGTTACGAAGGGATGTTATGTCGATCAAAAAAAGGTTTAGGAGTGCCCTGGCATAGTGCAGGTCTGTGTCCATCAGTGACCACCGAGCCTCAAATTGTTTCTCGAACTTAGCCGCGAGGTCAGGGTCTATAAGAAAAGGAGGCTTCTTCAACTTGTACACGTGGTTTTGAAGGGTCTTCATAACCATCCAAGCATCGGGCATGATTGGCTGGTTTCTTCCCATCAAACAAGCGAAGAGCCTGAACGGCGGGCGCCACTATGAACAAGAAATTGTCACACTCACTCCAAAAAATTTCCAAATGAATGTTTTTCTGCGCATCCTGCGTTCGAAGTTTCAATGCAGGGCCGTTTTTCCGTTGGAGCAAACTATTCTCAAACGCCATGTATTCCGGCTCATTTATCAATCGAACCAATGCTCCTTTGCATGCCACCAAACGCTCTATCACGAGGTAATTTACTGCGAAACGTGTTTTGGAAGGCATCCGCAATGCCTTTTTCGGTGAAAACCTCCGAAAGGCAGCTAGAGTATATTGGTATCGCTTAATGAACTTCACGATCGCTTCACACTTTTTCACGATACCTTTCAAGAGAGAACTTTTTCCCCAATCTTCCATAAGCAGGTCCATTACGTGAGCTGCACATCCCTGCAAATACATGTGAGGATACTTATCATTCAAAGACTTCAACGTCCCCGTCATCACAGCTACATTGTCCGTACATAGTTGGACAATGTTTTGAGGTCCGACTTCCTCTATGTATTTTTCAAGAATTTTGGTCGTGTATGTAATGTCCTTTTTTTCCCCGGTGGTGTCCACCGATCCTAGAAAAACGTCCCCCGCAGGACACGTAACCATTACGTTCAGCAACGGACGGCTATTCGTATCTGTCCACCCATCCGAACAAAAAGTTACTCCATAAGTCGCAATGGCGCGTTTCGTACGCTCATCGACCATTTTGGAAAGCTCCTCTCTTTTTGGCTCTATCAATTTCGTTCACAATGCGTGATACGAAGGGGGCTGGTATCGTAACCCAGATGCGGCCGTTTCTTTCACAGCGTTCACAAACGCAGGGTGACGCACAACGTTGAATGCAATGTTTGCTTCATAAAAAAAGGAAGACCACAACTCATCCAACTTCTGTCTCATTGCAATTTGTAAGGCCTCGTCCATGCTCATTTGTCGAGACATGCTGGGGGTATTCCTCCTTGTCTCCACCGTTGTTGGAGTCGAATCCACTAAATCTGGAGCAGCATGTTGTACATCATTGGCATTGCAAGGCACCTCTACTTCCTCCAAATACGCGGCCGCGGCCGATTGAACCACCCCCTCCTCTACGCCATCCTGTCCYGGGACCTCCCCCTGCATTTCTTCAAAGGTCATTTCTTTTGGAACCAACCCCTCGCAATTCCGAAACTTCTGCGAAACCGCAACGGCATTTTCTTACACTTCTCCCCTATGGTCTTCGTGCCGTGACCAAAGTGAGAGAATGCCCTCTTCCGTACAAAA
>VACF01000828.1:0-37394 GCA_006891605.1 Pleurozium schreberi | reverse complement strand
CCACATTTCGATCGAAGCTTCAGATTTCAGTTAGAGACGCTTCAGTATCAGATTTCCATCGAGACGCTTCAGTTTCAAATTTCAGTTTCAGATTTCAGTTTCAGCTTCAATTGCTGATTGATCAAACCTCAGAATTTGGTCAAGCTTCCGATAGAGCTTCTGATCATTTCAGTCGGCAGAGATTACAATTTTTTTACACTCGGTCGGTTTTCCTGTGGGTTTGGCTGGTGACCAAAGCAGCAACGTCGGATTCGACGCTCATCCAGCGTTGTGTTGCTGGACCCCTAATTTCTAGAAGAGTTGCTGTGACTCTAGACAGCGTTGTGCTGGTGGACCACCGATTCTCGGCGTAGGTGCTGTAATTTTGGATCACGTGTGCTGTGTACCTGAACCCCCAAAGTCTTGTAGCTCACATCTGGAGTTGTGATTCTCGTTTCCTTTCTCATTAATCTCTGAATTACAGGAGGGCGATCTGGTTCCCATTTTGCTACCGTCGGATCCGAACGTGCAACTGCGATAGGTAGTTGCACCCCATGAGATTGTGAATCAATCATGAATTCCAAACCTCAAGGGCAGTAATTTCTAGCAAATGGGATCCTCATACAGGCAAACCAAAACTGTATGCACATCTTATAGCTTTTKGGGTCTTTGATTTCATAGTTYTCAATGARGGTCTCTGTTAGCACTGGTTCGGGGATGAAATTTCCGGTAGGTCAAGCTGGGACCTCAYCSAGGGCCGTCGGATCCGAATGTTCATCYGCACTATCCAAYGGGACCCCTCCAATTCGATCGAGTTTGGTTGTGCTTTGAAATACTTGGATGGTGACCTTGATTTTCTTAACATCTCAGGAATCTAGTTTCTCATTTACGTCGAATTCTACAAAGGATGATTCTACGGCTGGGTTTGAATTTCAGTTCATACATCTAACCTCATGTTCCTTTAAGGCCGAACCTATTGTCAGTCATGCCGTGGAAAGTCACTCACATTGAACTGGACCTAGAATAATCCTCTGATCAATCTATAGATGGATTGATTCCTACAGCCTCGAAGTCTAAGGCCGCATTATTCATGTTGAGTTTGCAAATGTTCTTAATTTTTTAAAAAGAGAACCATATTTTTGAGGTCCTACGGAGAGCAAGAACAAAAGCCTCGGATCCGACGGTCACGTCCCATGTCTTCCTTGGACCCACTGATTTTGATTCTCAGTCAGTACATTTTTATTGATGAACTTTATGGCCTTCCATCCCTTCAGGCTTTCTTGCTGAACCAACTGCGTTTCCTCTAGTATTAGATTGGAGTTCCTACAGTTCCTTCCTTTTGTCCGGACACTAATTGCACTCTTGCTTGCCTGAACTATGACCCAAATGTTTTTTTCTGTAAGAACACTTAAATATAGATTGTTTATTTTGTGAAGTCTTACGCCCTAGGTGGACAGTTGAGGCTATGTTCTTAACCTTCGGATCAAACGGTCTATAGGGAAGCATGTGGTAGACACCTCCATCAAAGATATTTTCATTGGTGTTTGTACAAAATCATGGCCATCCACCGTGACCGTTAGAATCTGGTTTCGCTTCCTTCGATGAAAATTACAGTATAATAAACCAACTGTACGTTTTCGAAATCCAATTTGTAGAATATAAATGTAGTAGTGTTCAGTCATGCTTGAAATGTCTATCAATATTTTTGAAAATATTCCACTCGAAATTTTCTTATGAAGCAAGCTGGAAAACCTAATTGTGTGAAGAGTGGAAGTTACTCACTTTGGTTGATTTCAGGTTTGGCGTAAATATGCTTAGAGAATTGTGGACACTCTATAACATTGTTTTCATCAATTTAACTTTGAAATCATATAAGAGGTAGCTCATATGACTCGTACACCCTTTGTTCTACTTTAAATGTTTGTTTGTCGCATGACCCTTTTTTGCTGACGGTTTCACTGTGTAATGCTTCGAAATTAGGATTTTTTTCTTTCATTTTTTGGCCTCAGGAATTGACGTGACAATTGTTGCATATGTTCATTAAATACAGGGAGGGCAAATAGGGAGAGCATCCACAGTTGAGGCTCAACATTTTCTAGTTCCTCCTGAAGCGGGACCTTCGGAGCCTTTAATTCCGGCAAATTCAGCTATGGAGGTCTCTTCTGATTCAAAAGACAAAAAAGGCAAAGAGGAAGAAGTGGTAAGTTTCTATGACATAATGGATGTTGCTGAACGTGCTGTAGATGCTCTTGAGCACTCGGTTGCGAGTCGAGTGACTGACCCCGAAGTGCGTAGACACCGTAGACATGTGGCTAGATTGCTAGAATTGGCTAGACTTAGGACGACAGTTATGTCTCCTGAGAGTTCTAACACAGAATATAGCTCGGAGACTCGGGTTTCTATTTCTGTCAACGGTCCACCTGTAGAGGACACCAGTCAATGTGTCCATAGCACTATTCAGGGTAGAGAAGAGGTAGTCATCATTCACCTCAGTTCAAACTCAGACGAAGATGTAGACATTGATCCTGGGGAGATCACTCGCAATTTTTAGAAAATTACGTGAGTTAAAAGATAGGGTCCATTCAATTCAAAGGAGGAAAATTTTATATAATTTTTAGAGCTACTATAGGGTCTATGAAATGCTACATCCTCTAATATATATAAAATAGGGTATGTAAAAATATCATATAGTAGGAATTTTTATTATTAAGTTAGCCTTGACAGATAGGAATTGTACAAATTTTTTTTAGTATAATGAGTATAAGTGTAGAGAAATAATTTTGAGCAGAGGATAAAATGTGCACAATCCAATAAATGTTGGAGATTTCCTCTATCAATTTGTCACTATTGTTAGATAATTTCAGCTTGTCTATGAAAGTGTCAATATTTGAACAATGTAAGGGCATTTAAGAATCTATTGTTCTAAGATAAAAATGTTGATTTGTAAATCTACAATGAACACTACAAGAAAATAGGTGTATAAATGACTTGTCCACAATGACTGCAGCAACAACAATGATTGCAAAATGATTGCAAAATGACTATTTTACAATCATTGTTGTTGGTGAAGTCATTGTGAAGAAGTTATTTATACCTCTATTTTCTTATAGTGGAAGGATGTATGACAAAGGATTGTCTTCCTATAAAGATCCATTAAATAAATGTTTTAGGTTTGGAGGTACCTTCACTCCTATGGGGCATAGGGTTAGTGAGGAATTTGGACTTGCTGTCTCACTATTTTATTGGTGTTGTGTTTCAGTTTAAGGTGAATAGGACTTGCTTTGGTTGTTAGATTGATGATATTGTTTTTGGAGGATTCATGTTATTGATTTTCTAACGTTTCTGATATTGTATGAAGTCTTAATTCCTGAGCGCCCCAACTCCTCAAATATGGCCCCTCCAAATTGAAAGATCTCATTGTTTGACTATTATAATCTTTTCAATGGTATGGTCAAAGGACGTGTCATTTTCACTCTAGCTCTAGATTTGTCTCCACTACCAATCGGTACGACCAATTTGTGTGAATCTGTTTTTACATGATGGTTTGGTGGGAATGAATTGAAAAGGTTTCGATTTTAGTAAATATGAGCTGGGCGATCAATGGTTAAAACAATGACAATGACAAACATTAAAAGAACAATCAACTTAAAACAATGACAAGTCTTCATACTTGGTTTGAATGTCATGATTGTTTGACGCTCATACAATGTTGCATGTTCCTTTCTATACTAGATTGATTAAAATACATGGCTTAGAACTTAGAAATATCCAATTGGTTTTGTTGAAAAGAAGTTTTAAAATAAATCAAAACAAAAGAAAGGAACATAAATGGGGTGTTCTTGAATTACCTTAAAAACTATTTTCGTATTTGTTAGTGGTTTTAGAAGTGCTTGTTGCATGCCTCATTTTTTTCCTTCTATGTCATACAATGAAACTGTAACCCTTAAATGTAATTTCAGAGTTCGAAGTCTTGTTCTGATGTTGTAGTGCGTTTGACAAAGTGAGCATTTTTGCCTTCTTTCCTAATTGCCAATCGATGGTTGATGTTGTTTTGACTTCTTTGCTAGGTATTTCAAGCACGAGCTGGTGCCGAAAGGTGCTATGGACAAAGACAATTTGCCTGCATTCATGCAGAACTTTCTGGACCGAAATTCTGCAGCTTGTATGTACACGGCAAATCAACAACGAACGTATACAACGGCTCACCTAAATAGTGGTGGATGGTACATCGATTGTCCTATTTCATACACTCATCCGTCAGAGGTACAACTGCAACAATCTCTGGAGGGCATTGGGACTATTGACATGAACGTGGACGACTTCGCAGGGTTGACTGACAAACAGAGGGAGAGGGCCATTGCAAGGAGGGAACACAATGACCGGAAGAAAGCAGCTCGGATCCAAGTTGCTCTAGAAAACAAAGAGAAGAAGGAGGCCGAGCGTGTGGCCAAGTTGGCAGAGAAGGAGAAGGAAAAGGAGAAGGAGAAAGAAGAGAAAGCAAAGGCAAAAGGGAAGAAGAAAGAGGAAGGCGAAGGCAGTGTCCTTGCATCATCTATTGTAGACCAAAGCTCTCAAATGGAGGCCGGAGCACGGACCGGAATAAAGAGGAAAGCCGTGCTTCCGGAGTTCACTGAAGACATGGTCACTCAAGGCACGCAAGTGATTGCCATAGGTGACGATGATGACGTTACATCGAAGGAGTTAGTTCTGAATGCCTGAATTGTGGATGTTGTTGACCATGAAACCAAAGCCGGTCCCAACTGCTACGTGGAGGTCATGGACTTTTTGAAGAAGGTAAAAACATTGTATTAATTCATATGATGAAGTTTTATTAATGATAGTACATTATCATACCTTCTTTGTGATT
Source organism: Pleurozium schreberi (assembly GCA_006891605.1). Lineage (NCBI taxonomy): Eukaryota > Viridiplantae > Streptophyta > Bryopsida > Hypnales > Hylocomiaceae > Pleurozium > Pleurozium schreberi. The sequence goes on along the minus strand of VACF01000828.1, from coordinate 32,548 downwards.
GAGACTCATGAATTCAATTTTTTTTTTGCAGATGGTGATAGGGAAGGCTAGGGTGTACGATGGAGTGGTCAACCGACACCCGGGATTTGATCTCATGCTTTTTGATTGCCAGGAGAATTTGCCAGTGCCAGGGGTGTCTTTTCCAGATACTCACGTGCCTTACTGGAACTCATATCCAGAGTACAACATGATTTATCAAGCGTTTTTCTTTGCCCAGAAGCATTTGTAGGACCATGGCTGTATTGTGGTGTTTCATTCATGGAGCATGGACGCGAAGAGCACCATTGCCGGCCTATGTGAGGAGTACCCCAATATGGTGAAAAAGAAAGAGTTCATGGGCATGAATCGGATGCACTTGACGTTGGCCATAGACAAAACTAGCACGATATGATTTAATTAGTTCTTTAATTTTTTTTACATTTCTCATTTTAGAATTTTCTTGAACTTCTGCTTGATGGATGTATTCAACACATGCTTGCAGACTTTGAAGTTTGGCATCACCCTCTTGGTGAAAGACTTGGGTGCAAGAGGAAAGTCTCAGTTCGTCTTCAAGCGCTCCAGGACGATGTTCAAGGCTAAAGTTGATCTCAGGCGCGACGACTTGTTGATTAACTATACAACTGAGGACTCCATGATAATGAACGACATGGATCGAGTGTCGTGGCAAGGGGCTCGAGAGAAGGATGCCCGATTTGTCCAATTCATCATTGAAGGGACTACCAAGGAGGGAGATGTGGTGCTTGATTGCACAGCATCTACAAGTGACTTTGGACTTTGGATTTTCACAAATATATTTTGACTTAATCTCGACCATGCTATACAACAAAATTGAAGTATTGATTTGTGTATTGTTTTCATCAGGTGCTTCCATTAAAGCTTGTCGCGCAACGGGACGCCATATTGTGGCATTGGAAGTAGATGAAACTATTTTTTCATTTGTCCTTGAGCCCATGAAGAAGAGTACCGCTCTTGCAGCAACAACTACAGCTTCCGAAGCGCCTGCAATTGTAGCATCTCAGGATCCAGATGCCATGACCATAGTACCTCGCAAGTTCGTTCGACGCGATAGACCTAGTAAGTAAGTTTCTACATTTCTCAATAATTGTAGTGCATGGTATTTGTAATGCTTCATGATTCTGACCTTGAATCACTTGTGTTTGCAGCAACGAGGGAATGATTTCAGCAGATGCAGTGAAGAGACGGAGGCTTATCTTGAGTCCGGAGAAGTCTTTTGATCTCTCGGTGTATGCAGAGCAGCTAGCTTCAGCGTTTGCGGAGTTGGGTACTCCGGATCCCAAACGCCGTAAACCTTTGTACGCTTTAAATGTGTTGCAATTTATAGATGGATAAGCATCCAAGGGGAGAGAGACTTCAGATTTTTCTAGTGATTTGGAGACTGCAACAGAGTCTACTGCAACTTAGCCTCATCAGATTGACATATCTTATGAGTGCACCCACTATGTTTTGATTTTTATTATGACTRGATTTGTGTGTTTTATGGCTACATGTTGTGTAAATCATCTTCCTCTATTCTCTTGAATTGTTGGTCTTTTCTTGTAATTAGGTCTTGATTAAAGTGTCCTAAATTCTAGAATTGGATTTTCAAGAAGTACTCATAAATGTATTGTGTTAGAAGGCTATGACCAGGACCTTGAACCCAAAAAAAAAATTGAACAACGAATACCTATTCACACCCTGCAAAATGAAGACAATAGAGTGCCCATGAAAAAATCGTTTACACAAAAAAATCTTTTATATGAACACAACAATACCATGAGAGTAAACCCAAAAAAAACTTGGTTTCCACCAAAACATTACAGTACTAGAGCTTTCATAAAAACAAACGGCATATATAAGGAAAAATCACATAAATTTTTTTTTTTTTTTACACCCTCTTAGGTTTCCAAAATAGGGTATGAAAAAGAAAAACTCATTCACACCATCTAAAGTGTCCTAGCCCAAAAGAATAGGGTGTGGAAAAGAAAAAAATAATTCATACCATCCAAAGTGTCCTAGCCCAAGAGAATAGGGTCTGCAAAAGAAAAATTCATTCATACCATCCAATGTGTCCTAGCCCGAGAAAATACGGTGTGCAAACGGAAAAATCTTTCACACCATCCACAGACTCTAAACCCAAAAAAAATAGGTTGTGAAAAAGAATAATTCATTGACATCATCCATAGACCAAGAAGCCAAAAAAAATAGGTTGTGAAAAAGAATGATTCATTCACATCATCCAAAGACCCGAAGGCCAAAAAAAATAGGTTGTGAAAAAGAATAATTCATTCACATCATCCAAAGACCCGAAGGCCAAAAAGGGGGGGGGGGGGGGGGGGGAGAGGGGGCATCAAAAAAAAAGTTTCAAAAATTTGATTAAAATTTTTTTTTGCTCTTAGTTTGTATTTTTGTCTACATGGAAAGCATTGATTCATTCCATTTGGATTTTTTATGAGAAAGTTATGGAAAATCTTGTTTTTCGGGCAATTGGAGCATCTTCTTGAAAAAATAACTTGTAGGATTCATTTCCAAATGCAATTTATGCCACATCTAACTAACTTTGGACTTTGGAGAAGTCCATAAATAAAAAAACTACAAAAATCTCTAGATGCTTAGTGTTCCATCTTGAGATTTTCCCATTTCTTTGATGTATGTAGAGATCTTGTGGAATCAAAAGATATGGATGTTTCACGAGCTTCAAATTTTGCCCCATATGTACTTATATCTGAAGATCTTCCGTTCTAAGTTGTATAGATGTTTGAGATCCTCCAAGTTTGTCATGCAAACTATTCTAAGGAGTGCATGGTGTGCTTGGAAAGCAAAGAAATTATATTGTATTTGGTCCATGTCTAATCTTTAGAAGTGACTCAAACAAATCCTTATGTGAAGGAGTTTGTATAATTGGACTAGAAGATGTCCAGATAGGAGGTTCATGACTTACCATTACAACAAGAAGGTTGCATCTAATCATTGTATAATATAGAAAACCTTCGGCAACCTAGTACCAAGAGATCTCCAGATGATGGACGCTAGAAGCTTCCAACTCCCAGCAATTGATCAATTATTGAATGTGGAATACCATATAATATTGATATTAACTGGATACTTGAAGTAATTTTATAGTATCTTGGAATGACAACGTCCAATCAAATCGGAAGTCTTGGAAGTGAGTGTGGAAAGCCAGTGTAAGTTCATCATCGTGGTCTACAAGAGTGTAGACGAGTGCCTAGCCCATCGTTCATCATCGTGGTCTACAAGAGTGTAGACAAGTGCCTAGCCCATCGTTCATTCACGATACAAAGATGAATGCATACAAGCTATGTACAATTTAAATAGTGCCTTCTTGGTTGCTAACTTCACATGCATAGGTGAGAACTATATGACATGCATTTTGGCATAAAAAACAATCCTATTGACACAAATTTGCAAATGCTTGTCTTTTTCGAGCATGCAATATTTCTTCTCATTCAAATAAAAACGAGTTTCATTCCAAAAAATGACAAAAAAAACAATGCCAAGTAAAGATTAAGGACTCTAGGTTTCCATTCTCCAACGTGGTAAAAATGAATTACACGCATGCTACACCCAATCTTTTGATGATGAAAATTTATATATATCGTCGAACATAATTGTGCTCAACAATCCACTGAATACAACCATGTTGATCAATCCAATGAATTTCACAATCACAATTATAAAGAGCATTGAACAATAAAAATCTCCTGTCCATGCAAGCTAAGAGGAAAAACGCATCTAGAGATCTCTTGATGATCGACCTTGCCAACATAGACACCGAACTCAATCAAGGGTCCACCTTGTATTCCCTTTTCAAATTCACCAAGGCAGCCTCCCTACTCTTCTTAGGAATTGTCCGTAATTTTGGATATACTATCTTAGACCAATTTGAATACACTACACAATTTGCATCCACCCATGGAGGAGAAGTGTTTTCAACAACCCATTTATGTAGCATACTAAAAATAAAATAATAAAATTTTCATTGTTTTAATCTCACATTTCCTACGTAGTTTCACACTCAAAATTAGAATTCATGCTAACAAGCAAGCCTTTCAAACATCTATATGGTTGATTTAAAAAAAACAATTGTTTATAGGAGAGAACTAGAAACCTACTTTCTTTTTTCATAGTAAGAACACACATCAAAAGGCTTAGTCATCTAAGGCTTAAACTATCATGGTTGGAATTCTATATATGTAGCATGGTATTTTGTTTTTTGAATTGAATCATTTAAAATTCGATGTTTTCCAAATTCAACAGACTTTAAATCTCATTTAGGCATAGTAAAACAATTTTTTTCATAAAGCTTTGAACAAATGAAAGTTGGAAAATAAAGTTAGGTTTTACCTCCAAAAATTCTTTTGTGATTTCAAGTCTCCAATCAAACATTAAGAACAAAATTCAGAGATGACATTAAAAAATGTCCCAAAAAATGTTCATTTCAACCCCTCTCTGAATTTTGTCCATAACTTTTTATTGGAGACTTGAAACCACAAAAGAATTTTTGAAGGTGAAACCTAACTTCATTTTCCAATTTTTGTTTGTATAAAGTTTTTTGAAAAAAGTTGTTTTACTATGCCTAAATGAGATTTAAAGTCTTCTCAATTTTCAACCAAGCGGAAAAAGAAAAGAAAAAACTAAATAAATAGAAAATTAACCCAATCATACACATGCATGTGGATGCATGGTGCAATGGTTTGGCCTTCCATCCCTATCTAAGAGGTGGGAGGTCCAAACCCTTCTAGTGGCACTTTGCCTTGGTGGTGAGTGCTTGAGTGGCCTGTCCCCTATTCTAGAAATGACGAGGCCGATAGATTCAATACTTCACCGTTGTTATTGGACATTGCAGGTTGAGCAGTCTATTTCCCGTATATTGCCTACACCGAGAAGAGGAAAGTGTACCTCTAGCGACTTAAAGAATGGAACTTTCCCGTATATTGCCTACACCGAGAAGAGGAATGTGTACCTCTTGCGACTTAAAGAATGGAACCATGGGCCTGAGCAGTCTATTTCCCGTATATTGCCTACATCGAGAAGAGGAATGTTTACCTCTAGCGACTTAAAGAATGGAACCATGGGCCTGTTAGCTGAGGGAGCTTTTTTAGTCTATAGGTTTAATCTCAACTCCCCGTTTCTGGCATGCTATAGTCTCTCGAGTCTTTCAACGTCTGATGAAAAATGATTTTGGCTCATCTTTCTTTTGGTAAGCCAGAAGCTTTGCAGACCATAGAACTAGTCCGGCGCATTTCATTGCACTTCCATCATTCTTGTAAAAGAGCACACTCCAATACCGTTGATGTCCAATAGCGTGGTGGGGTGCTTGTGTGACTTGTCTATGTGGCGGGTGAATAGGTGGCTTGTCTGCATGGCAATTTTTATCAATGATGTGGCAAGTGCCACGTGCCACCACCTAATTGCCTGGATTTTATGTACTTTTGAAAAAATAAATTTTACCGGCTTTATGTAATTTTGAAGAAAAAAAATTGTACTGGCCAAATTAACAAAAAAAAAAAAAAAAAAATTTGTTAATAGAATTGCCCAAATCAACACGTCTAAATTAACAAAAAAATCAACACTCTTCTGTTGAATTTTTGATAATTTGATCACTAAATTTTCTAGAGGCACATAAGGATTTCTTAACTTTGAGGAGGAACCTTCAAATTATGACCATCAATCTTTAGATCAAACTTGTAGCTACCACATTACAATGTCTATCATAACTATTCAATGAATATTGTACAACTACTTTACAACTACATTTATATTACGCAAGGCTTTTAAAACGCGATCAGGCCAATTGTTGAAAAGTGGAATCATATTTTTTTTATGTACTTGTTGTCCTAACATTTTCAACTGATGGTCAAACTCAAACCTTGTGTTGGATTGAGGATTGTGCATTGTCTTGCAAACTACTCATTAGAGTTTTGTGCAGAGGACATTCACATCTTGTCACATAATTAGTGTTGATTGAAGATGAATTTCACCTCATTCATGTATTTGAATGTAACAATGATACTAGTAGAAATGTAGTGTCTAAGACAACAGAAATTGAACCAAAAACTGTTGTCTAGTTCAGTTGATTCGGTCACGTTGTACCGGTCAATAATCTATGAGAATCTGTTGTCCAATTTTGTTGATTTGTACAACAATTTCTATTTTTTCAAAATGTTAAAATAATAGTGAAGTCAATTGCCAAGTCAACAATGCTACATAAATAGTCAAAACTGCCACATCAACATTGACATGTCAGCCGGCTCATCAAGCCCTCTAGTTTGGCCTACGGGATTTGAATTCAAGACCTCACTCCAACAAACCAAGAGACTTAACCATTACACCGCCATTTACATAACATGTCAAGATGCAAAATAGGTTGTTACTTATCTACTTATTGTCATTGTCTAAAGGTACAAGAAGTGTCCTCACATAGTCTAGAGGTCCAATTCAAGGAGCCATAACTTTTACATCCTTTGTCCAAATTCAATAAAATTTATTGGAAAAGTTGCACATATTAGTCTAGTTTGTGTGGTGAAATTTTTACATCAATTCAAGAAACACTAAGTTTTTGAAAGACATTCAAAGTTTACTATTTTAATTTAAGTTTTCCAAACTGTATTTTGATGATTGCAACTTTGGGGGATTGTATCTTCTTCATCCAATGTCTGTTTCCAATAAAATTTGATGCTTTATGTTCCTCCTAAAGTTTAGTTACTGTAGAAAATTTCATGTCAATCCAAGTTGTTTTGAATTTTTGGGAGCCATTCAAAGTTCAAAATCTAGAAATTTCTAGATTACAGTGAATTTTGTCGGCTTATAACTTCTTCATGTAGGGTCCGTTTTCAAAAAAAATTGTAGGAAAAATTGCGCATCATTTAGACTTATTACACTTAACCCCTCATTGCCAAATGGGACGAAAAGTGTCTTCACACAGTCTGTAGTCCACTTTGAAGCGCTCTAATTTTTTCATCCAATGTCGGAATTCAATAAAAACTTGTTGGAAAAGTTGTGCATAGTAGTCTAGTATGTATGGTAAAATTTTCAGACCAATCCAAGACATATTAACTTTGTGAAAGTCATTCGAAGTTCTCAGGTTCAATTTAGATTCAGCACACTGCATTGTGATGGTTGCAACTTTAGGGGATTGTATCTTTTTCATCAAATGTTTGTTTTCAATCAAATTTGTTGGGTTTTGTTCCCATGTAGGTCTAGTTCCTGTGGTAAGAGTTTCATGCCACCTAAGTTGTTTCAAATGTTTGGGAGAAATTCAAAGTTCAAAATCCAGAATTGTTTGCATTTCAATGAACTTTGGCGCCTCATAACTTCTTCATATATGATCCTTTTTCAATAATTTTTGTTGGAAAAGTTGCACTTATTAGTCTAGTTTTTGTGATTAAAATTTCAAATCCATCCAAGACGTTATGAGTGATTGAGAGGCATTTTAGTAGAATGAGGTTCAGACACAAATGTGAATTTCTGCTACTTTTTTCACTATTTTTTGACATTTCAAATCCATTTTGCAGGCACAATGAATTAATTTTGTGATATTTTTTTTCACCGAAGTGTTTATATTCTAGTTTGAAAACTCTTTGTGGTTTAAAGTTTTTTCATTTGAGTTGGTTTAGAAATCGAATTTCACCTCCAAATGTGTTTTTCAGAAAATTTCAGCACCTTTTTCTAAAACTAAAACATTATAATCTTTCAATCTATACGGCCAAATGATCCCAAATGTTTTCCACACACTCTACAACATGCACAATACAATATTGTACAATTAAGATCTTCATAACTAACTGAAATTTAGACTTTTAACACTTGCAAAGAGAGGATGCTTTTTAAGCATGGTTAGAACTTTGGCAATGAGGGATTAATTAGTAAGGAAATGGTAAATTTTATTAAAATGGCAGTATTCTATGTGCCATTAATTTTTCAAATTGTGCAATCTAAACTATAAAAGCAACATTTAATATAGGACGGTATAGATATCTAAAATCTAGGACGTATCTAGATTTCTAAAATCTATGATGTATCCAGATTTATGACCATGCAATCCAACCCATCTAGGACAATTCTAGATTTCAAACATCTAAAACAGTTATAGGTTTTAGAAATATACAAATAATATTAGATTTCAAGGGTTACGCAATTTGTGAAATTTTTGTTGATTTGGTCAAAAAAAATGGAAGTGCCTAAAACAACAAAAATTTGTTGGTGTCTATAGAGAATTTTGTTGATTTTAATAAGTTGTGACTGCTAGTATCAAGAATAACGAAAAATTGTTGATTTTTTGTTGTTTTTGTCACAACTTTTTACTAGTGTGATGATGCTTAGAGTCATTGTTGCATCATTTTTGTTGTTTACTTATGCTGATCACATATCAGTACAATATAATCTTCAAGCATGATGTGTTTGTGCCTTTTTAACACATCAATTTTTATTTTTATTGAGTTAGTTTTTCTTCTTGAAAGTAAAAACTAAAAGTAGATTGTTTGCCTAAAATATACTAATACCCAACTTTTGGTTTGACCCTTGGTTACCAAAAACTGGTTGCAGATTTTACATAAAGTAATTCTAATAAAAAATGATAAAATTTTAGAAAAATATTCTTGTATGACAAAAGAGAGAATATTAAAAAATATTCACAAAAATTGACGTTTGCTTAATTCCCTATTTTGCAAAACACATTCAATATGACAAATGAGTGTCAAAACTRCTACCACTATTCTATGCATAATCAATTTGAGTAGCTATTTGCAAGCTAAATATTGCTAAACTCCCATAAATATGTGGATCTTACTAAAATTCTATAAAAAAACCTAAAGAAGGAATGTGATTATCTAGCCACAATTCCTAAAAATTATGTAGCAAATTGATAGGATATAAACATTATGCAAAATTTTCATAGTTGATAGCCTCAACGCCTTGTAAGAAAGTTGCGGACTAAAGTGGTCCAATGGATGACTTCACTTTTAACTATAGAGAAAAAGAATGCACCAATTGGTCCAAGAATCAGAGAATTTTGGTGTCTACTTTGGTCATGGAGGGGCTTGTCCTTACAAGGTTTACCTTTAAAAGTCAAGAGAGACATTTGTGTCCAATGGATGACAAATAATCTTCGTGCATAGGACATAAGTTCAACTATTCATCCTTGGAATTTTGTATGAAAAGGGGTGATCTTCTAGTTAGAATACTTTGACTTTCAATGAGTGCTTTTGAATTTTCCTAAACCATTGATATCCAACGGTATCAAAATGGATGATTTTCATAGTCACCAATCCATCCTTCAAGGATTAAGTCTTGGAGCCCACCTTGGCAAGCAAAAGAAAATGAAAACGAATGTATGTTCTTCTCGTTGTGGCCCACAATAAATTAATTGTTTACCTGAGGTAGTCTTCTTTTAAAGCGCCCATGCTCTAAAAGCAATCATGATCCAAATACATTTTGCTTTCTTCAATGTCCCAACCACCTACATTTTAGGAGGTGGTCACTAAAAGTGACCACCACATTACAACTTCAAAATTTTGTAACTAATTCCTTGAATGTGCTAAAAATATGAACGACTTGGGTTAGATGTCAATTCCTTTTTTCTTCCTCTGAAAATTTATTGAAATTTTTTTCAAGGAGTTTAGATTCCCTGAAAAGACAATACCCGACAACTCTCAATCGTCCCCCTCATTTTATGAGTTCAAAGAATTCTATTTAATATAGAATATAAATGGTATTTTTTGTCTTGCATTACAAACACGCAATTCTTATGCAATTCCAATCAAATATACCAAATTTGGATTTCAAAAAAGTAAATTTCTATTTTTGGTGAATTACTTCATTTAAAATTAATAATTCTAAGGTAGAACCACCCATTACCAACCATAGATTGACTTATTTCCAACCAAGGCTAGAATGGGTTTTTTTCATCTTTTCAAAGTTGGGACTAAACGTTCATGATACATGTTCCAAAGTAGTGCAAGAAAAAGTAGGAAGCAATGAGTGGAAAAATAGTTTTTTGTATGATTGGAATTGGAAGAGTCTAGAGATAGGCTATGGGTCCGGAGCACTTTTTGCCTTTCAAAATTTATAGTAAATTCAATTCATGTGATAAAATTACCAAAGTTTTTGCAATCCTCATCATTTTTATCAACACACCTCTTAAAATATTTACCTTGCATTCCATTGCTTTATACTCGTTCAAATTCCTTATTTGGTTAGTTATAGGTGGTTCTACCTTACATGATAGTTGATTGACAACCATTGGTGATGAAATTTTTCAATTTGATTGCATAGATATGTCAGAAACATCCATATGCAACTCTTTTGTTGAATAAGCATCTTGAAAAAGTCATAAAATTTCCTTACAAAGGCTTCCAAAGTTGGAGTGACAATGTCCAAATTTTGAAAAATAGGTATCTCTTAGTTGCAATTAGATTTTGCTATTTGACCTTCACATTGTTATTAATTAGGTATATATGATCATGACTGTATAGTTGCTTTGCCAAAATCTAATTACATTGAAGAAATATCTATTTTTTAAAATTTGGACATAGTGATCACAACTTTTAAAACCATTGTGAGGAAATTCTAAACCTTTCTGGAGGTGCTTATCAAAGGAAAGATGTGTGTATGGATGTACCCTACATATTGTCACAATTGAATAAAAAAAATTCATCATCAATGTTTTTCAATGAATTATTGTGTAAAATCATTAAAATTTAATGAAACAATTCACCAAAAATAGAGTTATGGTTTTCTTAAACTCAAATTTGGTATGCATGATCAAAATTGTGTAAGAATTGAATGATAATTAGACAACACAAAAAAGATTAATCATATAATGCACTCTACAATTTTCTTTGGAATGGTAGAATGGGGGGGACAATTGAGAGTTGCAGGGTACTGTAAGGTAGTATACTCTAGAAGCGACTATCTTCTTGAAACCGCCCCTATAAATAGTTGTAGAATGTATATGAGGTGATCCTTAAATGGACCATATTGACCATTGAGTATTTGAGTGAATCAAGAAAAAATTCGTTTTTATTGCAAGAGCCGATCATTGTCTTTCATTTCCTCCCATCTCTTTACAAGTTGCAAGTGGACTGATTTTGGAAGACCTATGGTCACAAATAGGTGCCTATACCCCAAATGTTTGAAAATTCATATGTAATTCAAAAATGCTTGGAAAAATATGAAACCACTTGGGTTAAGTTCCACATCTTTTTTCTTTCTCTGAAAAATGAGCTAAAAATATTTCTGTCCACGGAAACCTACGAGAAAAGCGGACCAGCCCTTAAATGGTCGCTTTAAGAGCAGTCTACCTTACAACAATTTCTCACCCCCTTCTCTGTTTTCGTAAATGGTACGAGGAGAACATTCCAAGACAACATCAGGGAACTCGGAGAACACGTTTTCGCGGAGTTGAGCTCCTCCGACTTCCCCGTTTACCCTAGTTTCGGAGCACGAGTTGGAGGGTGCCTGTCGTCGCGCCATCCTCGTCGTCCTTCTCGTTGTTGCTGTTGCGATTAAACGATCCAATGCCACGACACTCCCCGTCCCCTCCTGTCAGTCAATTATAACTCCTGCATATCTGCTTCACATCTTTCAGGAAAAAATAAACCCAGTGCAAGTAATCACCTTTCTTGTTGCGGTTTGAAGCACGCCCAGCGGAGACCGGGCATTGTCAGTGCAGTTGGAGTCTCGTTACGTCGAACACAATTGGTAAGCTTCCGAGGCTCGCGCTCGTCGATTTTGTGCATTTTTATGTTTTCCATTCCCTGCCGTGGTGTGTAATTCTTGGGGTCTTGCGTCCTGGGCTTCTTCAACGATTGTGATATCGTAGTTTGTGATAGTCAGGATGTGAGTGGATAGGGCTTTTAGGGATTTGTAATTTTTTWTTGAGAGAGTGGTGGATCGTTTGTGAGTTAGGAAGTGCAGGTTGAGCCTAATCTCGATCTCGAGAGATCATGTTAGGTCGTGGAGTGTTTCTTGGGGGTTCCTTTGAGTGGGGTTAGGGTTTGGTGTGTTGGCAGTAGGATAGTTTTGACAGTGGTGAGAGTTTTTACACAGTGTTCCACTGTCTGGATGAACTGAGGAAGTTTCAGGATGCACCAAGAATTGTACCGTCGGTYGAGCGGTCCACTTCTTTGGGGGTTCAATTGACTCTGTTGTACGATTAGGCTCTAGTCTTGTGTTTTCTCAACTATTTGATATGCTGCAGCGTGGTCTTTGGTATGTAGTCATGCCGGAAGTGTTACCTGAAATACGTATTTGCGCAGCTTCTTTTTGTTCCCCATCTTATCATATGTTTCTATGGCAGTATGGTATCTATTTTAATTAAGTTTACTGATAAATGGGAGGACTGTCGAAGGGCTGTATGCTGAACGGTCGATTATGGGAGGCAGTTAGTGTTTTTAATTATTTTTTTAAATTCCTACAATTCCTTCACTAATTCCTCTTTGTGAACCAGATTGTGGCTCTTTCTTGGTGTATTGTGTATTGTATTGTAACGTGCTGGTATAAGTTCAATTACGTCTGATAATCGTAGACGCCTTAGTGTGACCGAATGATGTRATACTACATTAGTTATTTTTTAGTGACCCTGACTTTTAGAAGTTGTTTGCAATTTTTGAATTTTCGTTTTTTATGTCCTGAAATCGTTCCTCATTGTCGACGAAATTTATCGAATAGGAATGTTGCGGAATATCGAGATGCTATAGTTTGTCTGACTCCTTTTTCTCCTCCTGAAAGGTGGAGATGTTACTGGGTGTGCTTGTGAATGCGCGGTTCTGGGGCAGAGGTTATTTTYAGGAATTATGTAGAAAAGGCTTATGAAGATTATGATTGTGTGGTATTTGTAATGTATGTGCATCTTACTTATTCGTTACGCAGTGTGTTTTTTGTGTGTTTCTTTGGGGGCATCCTCTTTGATTACATTCTCAAGGCTATTTCTACTCATTACATTCACTATTCTCGAGGCTATTCTCTACGTAGTTCTATGAGGGCCTATGTCTAGAGCTTTATTCCTTGTCTAKAGCCTCCTCCTTACTGCACCATGTTTACATCACACCTCTCATCGCGCATGGCCCTCAGCATTTTCCGCAAATTTCTCACACTCCACCTCGTGGTGGCCTTTCCGGTGTCCTCTCTTGCCTTTTCTCTGGCTCTCCTCTATACCTCAATTCCTCTATCTCAATTCCTCTCCCTCAGCTGCACTTCAAGCTTCTATCGAGGTGATTATTCGCGGTCCCTTGAACGGCTTCGGAGGCGAGCATGTCAGACGCCAGTGCATCGCCAGAGGAGGTACACGATGAAGAGCAGGTCGACATCGATGGGGCTGTAGAKCTCGACGAGGAGGTTGATTATGCCAGTGCTGACCACGAGGACGAAGAAGAGGATGAAGAGGAGAAAGGTCAGGGTTTAGACCTGGACGTAGAATTGGAAGCTCAAGAAGGGGACGACGGTCAGGAAGATCAGGATGTCGACGTCTTAAATGGAGATCATGATCATCAGAATACGGAGGCTGAGTTAGCTCCGGAGGAGCCGGACGCCCCGGCGGAGGGAGGTGATGCCATAGTGGAAGACAAGGAGGAAAAAGATGGTGAGAAGAGCGGAGAGCTTCTTAAACGGCCTCCTCATGGTTCAGAAATTTTTGTTGGGGGTATTACTCGGGATACCACAGAAGAGGATTTGCGAACACTCTGCTCCAGTTGTGGTGATATCTTTGAGGTACGCAGGATTTGGCTGAAAGGAATAGAGTATTAGGGGATAGAGCGTTGCTCAGGAGATCAAATTTATGTTCCATGGAGGGAATGTACCAGAGGTTGACATCTCGGGGGGTTTGTCATCTGAGCAGCACTGGTCCTGTGTAAGGATCACTGATGCGATTTGTTGTAGTTCTGTGCAATAACTTGTGTCACTGGTGTTTGCAATGCTTTTCAGGTTCGTCTCTTGAAGGACAAAGATACTGGTCAGAACAAGGGTTACGCGTTTGTCACTTTCATGAGCGAGGAGAATGCAGAAAAGGCTATCGAAACACTGAATGACTCTGAAGTGAAGGTATCCCTTGCGTTTTATTTCTTTGATCTGAATTAAGTGTTTCCTCATTAACGTTGTTGGATTCCTCAGAACTTTCTGATTTTTCTAATAAATTCTAAGTCACCGAGTATTTGCTCAACCTGATCAAGACTTACCATGTTGAATTTCACTGTGGTGCAGGGACGAAAACTAAGATTCTCTCAATCTCAATCTAAGCATAGACTCTTCGTAGGGAATATTCCCAAAGCATGGGAAAAAGAAGAACTTGAAAAAGTTCTGGGTGAGCAGGGACCTGGCATACAAAGCGTTGAACTCCTCAAAGTACGATGTTTTATTCCTTTATATATGACATTGTCTCTTAATTTTTTCGGAAGGAAATAACTGTAAATCCTCGACATGAATGCATTTTACTGCAACATACGGTTGTGCAGGTACTGCGGGATCAGTATTTTAATCTTCTGGCTTTGGGGGTGTCATTGCTAAAAATGTTATCGCTCTATATCCTATGGTTTGCAGGATCCAAAGACCCCAGGAAGAAACCGTGGATTTGCCTTTGTAGAGTACTACAATCATGCCTGTGCTGAACATGCCAGGCGTGAGATGTCCAAACCAAGTTTCCGACTAGGCAGTAATGCTCCTACTATTAGCTGGGCTGATCCACGCAGTGGCCCTGATGCCAGTGCAATGTCCCAGGTACCTTAACATGCTATGTTAACATGAAGCAAATTTTTTTGTCCAAATCTGGTAGCTGGAGTCACTAATTGATTATTTTTTTACAGATTATAGACTGGCTGATGTAATAGTGTCTCACTTGCATGTCTAGATATGTGCACTGTATTTCAAGGATCTTTCGAAGCTTTTCTTCGTGAGGTTGGTGAGGTCGAATGTTTCTGTATTCTTACACTGAAGTTGAAAACTGGTTGTTTCCCAGGTTAAAGTGGTGTATGTACGAAATTTGCCAGACAGTGTGACTGAGGAGCAATTGCAGAAGTTGTTCGAGCGCCATGGTGATGTCACTAAGGTGGTCTTACCGGCAACCAAACCAGGGCAAGCCAAACGCGACTTTGGGTTCGTTCATTTTTCTGATCGAGCACAAGCTCTCAAGGCTATTGAGAAAACAGAAGTCTATGAGTTAGAAGGTATTCATATCCCTAGTTCTTCTACTCTCTATTAAATTGTGAGTGTTCAGAAGCTTGTGCAGTCGCTTCCTTTTTTAAACTAATCTTGATTAGTTTTGGCGATTGATTTGTTTGATATTGATTAATTTCATGGACTTTGTGTACTATTCATAAATCAGGCCGCACACTTGAGACATCTCTGGCGAAACCCCCAGCTGAGAAGAGGCCTCTAGGTATGGAGCCGGCCTATCCTCAACAGCGAGCTGGTCTGCTGCCGCAGTATCAGAATCGAGGTGGCTATGGCTATGGAGGTGATGTATACAACAATGTTGGTGGTTACGGTCAAGCCAGGGGTTATAATCAGGTTTGTGCATGATGCCAGTGACTGAAACTAAAATTGGCTCTAATTGCTAAAGGACAGTTGTCCTTGAAATAGACAATTGGAACTTTGGGCAGGTTTACTTTGAGGTCAATTTTGAATGGATCTTTTCGAAAAGATGTGTCGAAAAGGTTTGAAAATGAATCCCTCGGTGTGACATGAATCTCAATTTTTGCCGATGAGGTGCCCAGATCAGAAGTGAAGGTTTGTGGGCAGGGCAAGCAGCTTCAGGCAGCTTGTGCTAAGCCCCCTCTTTTACTTCTAAAATTTGGCGAGTGTGAAATTTTCATGAAATAGTATGCATTTATTAGAAGGAAAACTGTCACTTTAAGAGTAATCAAAAGTTTGGTTACCCTGTTGGGCAGGACCAAAAAAACTTTTTCTTTGAACTTCGAATACTATAATCTTGTAATATTTGTGGTCAAAGTTTCTGAAAAAATTTCAAAACATTCCCGTAGTAGTTAGTGCTATTTTTAGGGTTTAATGTTTCTGAACTCTTTATTTCGTTTTTTTCTTAATGCTCTGGAAAGTGTAGCAGTTTTTGACAATTTCCGTTCAAAAAATACCCTGGTCCTGTAAGTGTGGAAGCCARTAAAACTTAATTCATATGCAGTCATTTATGTGCAAAATTTTAGGCGTGTCACTCTTTGCTCTTTTAGATTTGGGGTGGGTCTTTCTTAATGACATTTTATTAACCTTTTTATTGCCTTAATGTGTTGGAATATCTGTGTGTTCTGTTCTGGAATTTTTTTGTGTGTATACTTCATTGGAATGGCTAATGTGATCTTAAGTTTCTGTTTTGGAACATGCTGCAGCCAGTAATTTATGGACGTGGCCCACCACCTGCGGGGATGACTATGGTACCAATGATGCTRCCTGATGGTCGCGTTGGCTATGTTTTGTAAGCTCACTGTCGCTCCCCTAAAATTTGAAATTGTTGTCTATTTTCAAGAATTAAATGCGCGATTGGAGGTCCTCTTCCTTAGTGACTTGGTATGTTAGTCTAAACATCAGTTGTTGCAGGCAACAACCTGGTGGAGGACTACAAGGAGGRCCTGCTCCCTATCGTGGYGGTAGGGGTGGTCATGGTTTACTGGCCTACAGACAGGGTGGCAGCAGTGGTGGTGCTGCCTCAGGAGCCGGGAGAGACCGTCGCTATCGTCCATATTGACATGTGCTCATCTTCTTGAAGTAGAGWCTTTTAGTTATCCAGCCTACATGTACGATGGTTTTCACTTGGATCTAACAACACCGAGTGCAGCGAACTGCATTGCTTTGAGGTCAAGTTGCTCAAAATTTTGTGATTGCCAAGAGGATCAGTCAAAAGATTGTTCTCCAATAGTAGAGCAGGAGTTAAGTTGTGCATGCGTAGGAGTAGAGCAAGGGCACTGAGCTACAGACAATGCGGCATGTCGATCAGTTATTTGGGATTTTGTGATTAGATTCGGAGCTCTTGATTTTTCAGGTTTCCCTTAGCCCTGGAAAAACCTCTGATCTCTTCTGGGGCTTCTGCATACTTTTTACAAGATARTCTGTGAGGATATTCTTTTTTAGGTCGATCTACTGAGCTGACATTTATGTTTAATTTAATAACAGGTACTTTGAAGTGTGTTATACAGCAATATCGTCTTTGCTTTTCCTAGTTTGGGTTKGAGATTTCGGCGTATGATTTTGTTCTGTTTGACACGTATTTCCTTGGAAGACGGCAATTTTGTTTTTTGTTGTTTTGAGATGAGTTGAACTTCCATAAGGTTAGGGCACCTAAAATCATCCCAATAAGCATTTCAGCATGTTTTCCTATCATCTCATTTTTTAGTTGGATCTTTTTCGGAGCCAAAAGAAGAATCTATACTCTCTTACTTAGCATTCACGTTTTGGACATTGTGTGAGTAAGATTGTACTCGATTGAAAATTTTAAAATTTCCCTCATTGTGAAATTGTTCACATTTGATTTGATATTTTTAACCTGTAAAAATCGGAGGCACATTGTGGGCAGAAATTGTATAAAAAAATGTCACCTTTGGGGGGAGTTAAGAAAAAAAAAATGGTTTTCAATATTCAACCCAACAAATTTGCACTAGAAAAAAATGTCAAAAACCTTTGATTGCACAGATTGAAAGATTATATTGTTTGAAGTTAGGAGAAAAAGTTTTTTTTTCCAACTTTGTCCAATAGGACCAATAGACTTTAACTTGTCATAGAGTGAGATTTTTACACTATTTATGGTTATTTTTCTCAACATTTGCATCTTGTGTCATGTAAGGTGCATACCTCCCAAATTTAAGTAGAGGAGTTTTGCATATGCTACTCAAAGCTACCTAAAAAGTTCATGGCAACATAACTTTTGATCTAGGCACTGATGAGAAAAAAAAAACATAGGGTACACACTAGTAGAAAACGCAGAAATTTTAACATAATTATGTTGATTTGGTCGCGTTGTACCGGTCACTTTTCTATTGATTTCAACACAAAACTGTTAAAACTAACAGTTTTGTGTTGAAATCAATAGAAAAGTGACTGGTACAACGCGACCAAATCAACATAATTATGTTAAAATTTCTGCGTTTTCTACTTGTGACATATTTGCACATTATTTCAAAAATTTGTGAACATCCAACCGGCAAAATTGATTTTGTAGGATCCTAGATATCTAGATATCTTGAGTACATTAAATAAGCACTTGGTCCTATAGGGATCAATAACTTTTTAACATTTATTTAAAAGTAAAATATGTATCAAAAAGAACTAGCATAATATATTACTTGACAATATGGCCAAATTCTAATTTTCTAAAACTTTTGTTAAACATCACTTGTAGCAAATCAAGAAAGGTAGTCCTAAAGAGGTTATTAGCAACCTTAGTAATCTTATACTGATCATTTTATATTTTTTCAACATTGGAGTAATTTTCATTGATTGCATCATAAAACTCTTCAATTGTCATTGGTTGCTCTTGAAAATCTGAGGCGATTTTTGGTGGTGTAAATGACTATTTAAGGCCAAAATGTAGATGTAAAGGTGTCTAATTTGGATTCAAAATATTCATGGTTTTAGTTATGATACTTTAGTTGTGATGCCTTCAAATCTTGAAGTAAAGTATAGCCTCATTTATGGTTGTTTTTGTTGTAGTGCCTCAAAATTCCATGGCTTAGATTGTACATATAATCTCTATATTTGTCAATAATGAGCTAAACCAACTCCAGATTAAAGGCCGTCAATGGAATTATTCACAAATTCAATGACAACTCTAGAGATGCAAACATTAATTTGCTAAACTCCCGAGGCCTTTTCTATCAAAAACCACTCAAAATTGCCATTTCTATTGCACAGATAAATAAAATTTTAAAATACTGCTTTTTGCAAATTAATTGTACGATCTTATACTAGACTAGTGCAAGGATATGAAGAAGAAATTTCAAAAACTTTGGCTGTGTAGATTTTGAGATATTTGCATTTGAAGTGATAATAACAA
This sequence comes from Pleurozium schreberi, assembly GCA_006891605.1. NCBI lineage: Eukaryota > Viridiplantae > Streptophyta > Bryopsida > Hypnales > Hylocomiaceae > Pleurozium > Pleurozium schreberi. The sequence goes on along the minus strand of VACF01000828.1, from coordinate 13,545 downwards.
TTTTTTTTTAAAACTTGCTATCTAGATTAGATTTTTTGGCTTTGAATTTTCTCAACTTAAAAGTTTTGCACTTCTAATTTGGAATTTCTAATTTTTATTTATTTAAAGAATCGAGTTAAGTCTCGAAAGAATATTAAAAAAAACAGAATTTATTTTTACATATTAAAAAATACATATTATTAGGTAGAAGTAGGTTCAAAAACAAAGGAAGAACTGAACCGTTAATATCCCTAAGATGGAATTGAAACAAACTAATATCAATTATGAGATTTTTCTAACMTCAATAAAAAATTTAATTCTTAAGAATTGAAAAAATTGATTTCAATAACGCAATCGTTTTTTTCAAGAAAATGCTTTGATTGACTGAAAAATAAGATTGTCCATAACTTTCACATAACAAATCCAAATGCAATGAATCATAGATTTTCACAATAGATAAAAATTCAATCTATGAGAGGCAAAAAATAATTTATTTTTGTGTATTTTTTTCCTATCCCCTTGAACCAAATTTGGGATTTTTGTGCCATCACTTTAGCTTGTAAGCATTGATTGATATAAAAACTATATTCTTAGAAAGCTAATGTGTTTTTCTATCTTCACAAAAAAGTTTAGAAAATTGCAACAAATGTTGAGATTGTAGGAGCCTTGCTCCAAATCTATTTTGTCCTCCAAGGAGACAATGATCATTTAGGAGGGTAAACATTCTTTTAACTACAAATATAATGATTGTTTTTTATACTTAGGCAAGTTTCTAAGTATGAAATTCTGGACAATCATTTCAAAATTATGAAAAACAATTCTACAATAYTTTCTAATAATTTAATTGATTTCAAATAATCATAAACTAATCATATTTTTTTTAAATACTTTATAAACATCTTTGCATATGATTGAGATTTCTATTGGATATTGTAGATGTAAAATGCTTTGTATTGATAACTTGAAAGAAATAGATCATAGACAWATATTAAGGTTGGAGTTGGTTTACATATGAATGTATTGAGGTTAATTTAGAAAGCTGAAATTGAAAAGATAACATTCTTGTGTGAAGTAACAATACAACATGAACGATATCAAATTTTGAAGCCATTAAAACATGATGCCATGAATTTTGAAGCTACATGATTAATCCAAATTGTTGTTTCTAAAATGAAAGTAAAATTTTTGAAACTATAATACCTCAATAGGAAAAGAACATATAATATATGCTATTTAATTCAACTTTTACAATTTTCAAAATGTTGACTTAGTATAGATACTTCCAACAACTGACACTGTCAATATAGGGATAATCATTTTACAATTCCACATTAAAGTTGGTGGTGATTTAGATTCTCAATTTGTCTCGAATCTTATCGTACTTAACCACTAAATTATCAAGTGTTTTGAAGCTCAAAGCTACTTGAATCCAAAGCACAGTTGAAATATTCATTTATATTCATTGCTTAACAAATCCAACCATATCCTTTAGTCATCTTATTCAAGTACATCCTCCCAAAAGTTTAAAGTAAATGTTTCCTCCCAATTGCAAGTTTAACCTCTAAAGGACCAAGTATGAGTTCTATGTACGCAAGAAATCTCGGGTGGGTTCCTACAAAGTCATTTTCGGTTGGATGTTCATGAAATTTGAACACAATATGTAGACATGTACCCTCTTGCTATTTTAAAAAAAAATCAAGTGCGTGAATCAAAAGTTATGCTGCCTTGAACTTTGGGGGCAACTTAGGCAGCTTTTTAGGCAGTATGTGCAATTTAGGCAGTATGTGCAAAACTCTTCCTGTAATTTTGAAATCTGGCAAATAACATGGGCAATGTAAAAAACTCATTCTCAAAAGAGTTAAAGTTTTTTAAAACTATCAGGCAAGGTTGAAAAAAAACAATTCACCCAACTTCAAACATTATATAATCTTTCAATCCGTGCAAACAAAGTTTTTGAAAATTTTCCCACACATTCCCTCAAAAGTATGGTACAAATTTGTGCAGTTGAATTTTGAAAAAAAAAATCTTTTTCACTTTTTCCTTGCTACCCTAAAAAGTGGCATTTTTTGACAATTTTGCCCGAAATGTGCCTCGGTCTTGTTATATATATATATATATATATATATATATATATATATATATATATATATTACACAATTCTATAAACCATTAAATCAATAAAATTCCAAACCAATTTGGATTTAAATTTCTAGTTGAAAAAACATCTAGTTGTTCTACTATTGTTTCTCTTGAAAAAAATTAATATAATGTATATAAAATAAGGAATAATTATTTTCAAAGTAATATCTAAAAGATGAGATTAATATAATAAAATTGTATACATCAGAACCATGAATCTCATGATTGATCACAAGTGCCCTTTGTAGGTAATTCACACATTTGGGATCACAACCTGTGCATACAAACTACAAAAGCAWTTAAAATATTGATTGATGCAATTTGAATACCACAATAATTCTTAAATTAGAGATGTCTTGTATATATTAAAGTATGAAGCTTTGGTTATTAGATTTTTTCTTATATATTTGAAACAARCTGTACATTTTTTTAATTTTTATCTATACACTTACGTTGAATCATGGCTTTTGCAACGGCTATTAAGGTTGATACAGTCATATCATTATTTTCGCCTACGCCTGTTTTACTAGGGTCCACTCTTTCTATTGCCTTCATTAGCATCAAAGTGATGCTTAATCAAATAATATTTCACCCTTAAAAAAGCCATCATCACTCACAAGGAGGAAATTCAATTAATTTTCATTTATTGATTTAAAAAGATTAAAAAAAAAAAGTATAGTTTAGAAACCATAATTAAATTAAATGTAACTAATGTAGAACATAATAGCATTACCTTGCAATAATATGGAGAACAAGTTTTATTTCTTAAAATTTGAAAAATATGTATACCTTTTGCCCATGGAAAAAGGCTTGATCTCCAAGGCCCTATTAAAATCATCAACTAGTTCTAATGTCAAAGCCATCTTATAAAAATGTTAGAGAAATATTGTAATCTATATGAACAATCAAATATGAAATATAATTATAAGAACATTTCTAATAATGCTATGTATTATGTACCATCTCCTGATAGATATTGCTCAAATTGAGGTGTGCTTTTCCCAATACAACTTCACGGTCAACAATAGATGGATCTTCATAACAAAGCTTTGCAAGTGCTAATTGCTGTCATAAAAAAAAATATTATTTGAGCTCATTTAGGTGATTAATCTTGGATAGTAGTAGTACTATTCACAATTTGGTAAAGGAGTTTATTTCTAAGGTGGAACAAGTTTTTGAAGTGTTGCTTTACATTCTTTAAAACTTTAAAGCCTTGAAATTAATTTTTTATAGTATAAATTATGAATATTATATTTATTATATTTAAATATTTTTAATTTAAACAAATACRAATTAATAAAATTCATTTTTAAATCAAATAAAAAATATAAAGAAAGCATTCATAGAAGGTTTTGGTGAGTTTAAATTTAAGTGAAGCTCTATCTATCAATGATTATATAAACTTAAGTGATTCACATTATCATTTCATTGAAGAGAATTTGRATGCATATACATAGTGTGGATAATGAGATGTTTCAAGTTCTTATTTGTTTCATTTGAAYAGTTTGAAAACAAAAGATTATTTCAATACTTTTTATTTAGAATATATTATTTCACATTATATAACATATAAAATTTAGCTTAAAATTGTGTGTGGTTTTATTTATTTATTCAATTTCTAATCAATCATAGATGCACAATGGGCTCAAAAGAGGCAGGAACTACATAAAGTGATCATTGTTGGTTTTATTTCCTTCAAACTTGGTTTATAATTGTCGTTATGGATTTTATATTTTGAAATTATGAGATTGCAAAAGTTAAGTTTGTGATATTATTGAATATAAAAATACATTATTAGATTTATAGGCTTTAGATTAGGACAATGATTGAAAAGAAATTATAACAATATAGAATGCATATTAAATAGACGATTTTTTGTAGAATGCATTTTTTATCTTTCTTTCCACTCTAAAATTTCTTATATTATATATGCTAATTAATATCAAAAGAATTTGGAACAAAATGCATTGAAAGGTGACACTTACTTGCATACTTAAGAATAGAGCTTTTTCCATATCACCTTCTTCTTTGAATTTGGCCGCATCAGCTTCAACATTTTTCAAGCGCATTGAAGGTTCTTGGAAGAAACCCATTTCCCTCTCTAACTCTGCATCTGCAAAACTCTTCTTTTTGTCTCCCATGATTTGTTCAAATGTTTTTTAAATTTAGTTTTTCATTTTTGTAGTCAAATTTTCTTTTCACAATCTGTCCTAAAAAATAAAAATAAAATCAATTACTTTTGTACAGCTAGAACATTTTTTGAGACCATCTTTTATTTTATATCAACATACTTAATATAAAAATATTCATGCTTTGCAACAATATCAACATCAACGTACATCTTCTTTAACTTAGTTAATTGTAAAAATCCTTCAAAATGATTCTCCAAAACATGAATAAACAAAAAATTTTGGTTGTAAATTCTTTTAGGTGACTATTGAATTGAAGTTTGGGTTTCCAAGAGTTATTTTATTGTCAAAGGAGTTCAAGGGTTACTAGAGTGGAGATGGTTGAAGACACAATTGCATCTACCTCATTGAGTATGTAATTTGAGTTCTTTAAGTTCTCACAATTCCAAAATTACTTATGAGAAATTTTAGTTTGTGGGTAGTTATCCAATCTTTCAAAACCATACCTATCTACAAACTAATATTCCTCACAACTTTCATCTTAGTGATAAAAATGGAATGATTAAAAGCTTCCCATGTATATATAAATCTAGAAAATCAATTATAAATTTGTATTCTTAAAAAAGGTGATTTTTAAAGAAACTTTTTGAGCACCTTGGGATGCTCACCAACCAATGAAAATTACATTTCATATAATAAATTTTCACCATGTAATCAATAGTTATGAAAATTGTTGGGCCTTAAACATGCTTCTCCGTGTTGTGTGCATTATTTAAAGTAAAAAAATAAAAACTCCATTTGTAGTGAGCTGTCCAAAATTGATATGTTGCCAAAAAACGCAGTTTAAGCATTTAGGGGTTAAATGTCGTCCTCATTGGCATCCTATCCAAAATAACTCCAAACTTTTGGAGCCCCATAACTTTAGAAAATAAAATTACATATTAGAAAGCTCATACAAATTTGTGTCCATGGTAAGRAAATCACTTTCATCCACTAAAAACTAACATCATATAAACCTACCCAAGCTTTCCAAAAATTCAAAAACTCTTTATAACAGCATTTTTTGGCAACCAATTGTTTTTGGTCATCCATTTATGAAAAGAATTTTCATTATTCTCTCTTTGAAATTCACACAACATATGGTCAAATGTAGCTTTAAGGCACAAACATTTCATAACTTTTGACTACATGGTTAAAAAGTTATTGAAAGCCGGATATAAAGTTACATTTGGATCATGGGTAGTGCGGGTAGTTCAAGAAAGTCATTTTTTTAAGAAATAAAAATTTGAAAATGATTTTTAGATTTCTTTATATGTAGGAAGCTTTGAATCATTCCATTTTGATTAATGAAATGAAACTTATTATGAATTTAGTTTGAGGGCGGTTAGAGAATCTCTACTCTAAAATAAACTTTGAAGTCCTTTATTTCGCTCAATTTTAATAGTTTTTGAAAAAAATAAATTCACAGGATGAATTTATTTTTATCACAACACTGCAACAATTGGGATGGGCATTTAATTTTGATTGGCTAACACATGTGAAAGACACATACTTAGCTTTGATTTGCTAACAACTCATTTTTGTAAAGTTCAGATTTGAATGCACCTATAAAACAGTTTTAGTGGTCTAGGAAGCCAGTGCTTTGGAAAATCATAGAAATTACATACAACATATGAAAAATCTATTTTTTTTTTTTGAATATTCATGATTTTCACTCGCCTATACTACAAAAATATAATTTTAAGAAGAAGATGCCTCCAACTATGTTGAATTGCTTATATTGATGATTTTGGATGCTTCCACCTTATTGTTTTGTAAATAATATGAGAAGAATAACACTACATCAAGCATTTATTTGGGTTGACTTCATTTAGAAATGTATCCCTTGCAAATTTGTATGCAAAAACTGCCCCCAAAAGGACTTTCTAACTTTTTGATCCCTTTCGGGGGACATATATGTTTGTCATATGTTGGCACTTAGAGTTCAGACTTTCACCAGCCCTTCACACAAAAAAGCTCCAAGTTCCACACATAAACAAAAGTTGTTCACTGCACCTTCAAGCCCAGAAGAAAGTTGGGATTTGGCCTTGAACCGAGAAAAATCAATGGAGCAGTTCCGTGAGAACAGACCTTTATAAGTGTACTCTGGATTGGAAAGAAAGATTATGATTGATCTCTTTTTGTCTTCAGTTGCACAGGCTCTGTGGGGAAGTCGTAAAGTGCACGCAGAAGAAAAAAAAATTTAAAAGAAAAAAGTGATGGAATCTAGTGTGCTTGCAAGGACAGACATGAAAGCAAGCATTTAAAAAAAATAAAAAATAAAAAAAATAAAAAAATTCTTTGACACGAAATCAAAAGCCAAATTCCCACTGACATTTGTTTTGCACCTGAAATTCTCTTCACTTGGGGGAAAGAAAAAAGAAAAAGAAATCCTAAACCGGCAACACTTTTTCCCTTAGGGGGGAAAGAAAAAAGAAAAAGAAATCCTAATCCAACGCTGTTTCCCTTAGGAAATAAAGAAAAAGAAATCCTGAGCCAGCAACACTCTTTCCTTCTCATTTGAGCAATGGTCCTAACTTACGTATGGTTAGCCAGTATGATGTATGCGGCCAGGAATCGTCCTGTTCATTTGTGGGGCAGGTTCTAACCATATCTTAACCCCTAAGTGCGTGAGGTACCAAAATCTGGTGTTTGCAAAACTTTGAAGTTAAAATAAAACCTAACGGAGTTGTTATTTTTGGTAGTTTACATTTTTGGAAATTTTTATTTGAAGTCTAGTCTTAGCATCAAAAATCTGATTTTTAAAATGATTGATTGTGATTTTTAAATTTAAGATTGTGTGCAAGGGAGTCCATTGCAATCTTCACTTTCTATAGTGTTGAGGGAGCTTGGAAATGAGCCTCAAATACACTAAAGCTTGGAGAAAAAAACCCATTAAAAATTCATTTAAAAAAAATCTGGAGTAGATTTTGAAAAGCCATAAATTGATTGGAATGATGTATTTTAGGCCCTTCAACCAAACTTTTGGTGACCAACTTTTTAGATTTGACATGTGAAAAGAGGATTGAAAGACTTCGACTCACTTTTGCAATTTTAACACCCTCATGATCAAACATTATACTCTTTCAATCCATAATTGATATTGTTGTGTTTTCTTTTCCTTAGTAATCTCTAATATGTTTAGATTGAATTTATATAGTTGCGTTTCAAAAAAAATTGATTCATCTTATCAAAATGTTGGTTTTTGGTTCAATGTAGAGCAGATTCCTAGAAGCTCAAGATAAGCCTTGGGCATTATAGGGTTAAGTTAAGCTTTTTGTTTTGTTTTGTTTTGTTATGTTTGTTTGATACGTTGATATCTCTTGATCCATGTGTCCTCTGTTCCGTGCTTGGTACCATAGGAAAGCCCTTGGCAAGGAGGGGTGCATGGGCTTTGTTTCGTGGCGTTTGGACCTACAATGTGAAAGTTATTGAATTTCAAATTTTTTATAAATAAAAAAAATAGAAAATTACTTTACTTTTATTTTGATCGTGTATAGTACAAGGGCACACTAGTGTTGCAATGAAGTCACAATGGCTGACTATGCAAGAAAAATTGCATAATTGGACATAGTGCATTTTTCATCCAAATTGTTCATTCCCACCCGTAGTTACTTCCAAATTGTTTAAATTTTTCATTCTTACCCATGGTCTATGTCAACAATTGTTGCTCGTAAACTTACACCCTCTTTGTTGGCCCTTTGTTTACCACAAACCCTTCTTCTTCGAGTGTTGCCCTATACATAATTAKCTAGAGTTGCTAAAAACATTGCTAAATGTGATGTGATTTTAAATCTAACGTTATCCTCAAATTTATTCATATGATAAAGAAAAATTAGATAGAAGTTTTGGTAAGTTCAGCTAGATCCACTAATAATTATTTATCATTTTTTGCCAAATAGAATGAATCAAAGCTTTGGATGTACACAAAAATATAATCTTTGAGGAAAAAATGAAGAATAAAAAAAAATCATATTTTTGTGATTTTTTTTTCTGCCCGACGAACTGAAATTTATGCATAGTATGGCATAACTTTTGCCCCCGGGCACCAATTAAGAAAAAAATTATATTTTCAGAAAGCTACTGTAATGTGGTTTTCTATCACCAAGAAAATTTTCAAAAAATTATGTCAAAAATTGAGATTACACGAGCCTGCCTGAAATTCCAAGTGTCTCCCGAGGGGACACTTGTGACTTTAGGGGTTAAATTCACGAATTCAAGTTGTATGTCTAGTGGGGCTTTTTTYCTGAAAGGATAGTCACTCAAAATGTCAAAAATTCAATTATAAAAATTGAAGTCAAGCATCTTAGTGCATTAAATTATTCTTTTTTAAAACTCTAGGAATTCAAATACTCGTGTCAACTTAGGTTTTTAATGAAGAATATAGGATAATCCACATCCCTGTCAATCCACACTATATACAGTGAGAGAAACCCACACACCTATTTGTCTATAGTATCCATATCCATAATTGTCTCTTTATGTGGTTGGTTTTTTAATTTTCATCTCCTGATAGTCTTTCCAACCCATTTTCTCRAGTGGAATATGTGGTACTTTTAGGGAATGGTGGTTATAGTGGCTCCAACAACCAATGTTTTTTTTAATCATTTGAGAGAAGCAACCAACAATTTCTTCAATACTCATGTGACACTTGGGTGATACTTGGTGATACCTAAATCAAAACTAAACTAAAGGTAGTATGCTCTAAAATCAATCATGTTCTAAATGCAACCCCTATCTAAGAATGGGTGACATATTTTCTTGAAACATTTATTATTGTCAATGATGAGTTAGGTAGGCTTAAATGGTCGCTTTAAGAGCATACTACCTTAGGTGATACCTAGGATGAAGAATTTGGCTGACCGTTGGTTATAAAATACAATAATAATCTTTTCTATTCTGATCTATTTTGACCGACATAATATTAAAAAAAATTCCTTTACAAAAAATAGCCAACTCAACGTCCAGTCAAGAATTTTGGCTGTAGCCAAATGGCGATAAATTGTGCATACCCAAAACACTGCCACCAACAAGAAAATAAACCCAACTGAACCCAAATTGGCTGCTTTACACAACCCCCTAGGAGTGGAGTAGGAGCAAGTCAACCAATGCCGCAATTCTTAGAAGCCAGAAAAGGAGTTTCAAAACCAAGAATAAACGGAATAGTAAGTTAATATTTATTTGTGTCAAAATAAATAAATAAATAAATAAACTAATCCAAAAATGTCCAAATTTTGAACTTTGAATTACTTTCAAACATTCAAAACAGCTTGGACTAACATGAAAATATTACCATGAGAATTGTACTTCAAGGGGAACATAGAACAACAAATTTTTATTGAAAAAAAACATTGGAGGAAGGAGATACAAGCTCCCAAAGCTGCAGCCATCAAACTGCAATTTGGTGAACTCAAATTGAACTTGTAAACTTTGAATGGCTCCAAAAAAAATCAATACAACTTGGATTGGCTTGGAAACTTTACCACACAAATTAGAGAAAAGAGCACAAATTTTCCGAGTTTTATTACATTTGAACATCAAATGAAAAAGTTACAACACTTCAAATTGGACTTTCAAACTATGTGAGGATACTGTAGTCCTGTTGGGCACTTATGGATTAAGCATTTATTCTCATAGGTCTATGAGGTATTATACTAAGATACTAGAATGTAGGCATGGAAATGTCAGCATATKAGCCTTGAGCATTCATATAAGTAGATATACTGCTACCATTGAAGGTGCTTATAACCTAAACACCTACAATATATAGGCATCCATAACATACGCATCCTAAAATTATGGAAAGTTTCTATAATATAAGTTACACCTATATTGTAGGTGTATTATATTCTAGGCTCATGTGATCATGATCCTAGGCAGCTAGGCTTACATAATAGCACCTTTAGGATACCATGTATACACTAGTAGAAAATGCAGATATTTTAACATAATTATGTTGATTTGGTCGCGTTGTACCAGTCACTTTTCTGTTGATTTCAACAAAAATCTGTTAAAACTAACAATTTTGTGTTGAAATCAATAGAAAAGTGACCAGTACAACGCGACCAAATCAACATAATTATGTTAAAATTTCTGCGTTTTCTACTTGTGATACGATACCATATTTTTTACTCCTATTACATACGTTATGAACCCATATATAACAAGACATACACCATTGGAGTGATGATTCAACAATCATCATCTTTTGTTTGGATGTCACTAAAGTATCTACACCTCATTGATCATGCTCAAATACACATATGTACTTGTCGAATATGAAACCATATTTTACTCTTAGAATACACGTTTTGAACCCATATATAGCAGGACATACACCATTGGATTGATGATTCAACAATCATCATCTTTTGTTTGGATGTCACTACAGTATCTACACCTCATCATGCTCAAAATCCTCAAGTTCAACACTCTACTGTACGGTCGAATATGAGACCCATTTTGACAGATTTTTGGGATATGTMGGAGGTGCAATAATGATCCAAATYGGGGGAGTTCCATGTGTGGTTGGATCCAAATTGGGGGAGTGCCGATGTGTGGTTGGGGATCCATCTGGAGCACGAATAYAAAAACTTTTTATTCCTATCATGCCCCTCAATTCATGCGTCCAATCACAAACCACACAAGGGTGGGTGCGTCCAAATTTTGGCTTTCCAGACCTTCAAAGGGTTAACTGAATGAGTGACAGACTCCCTGTCTGTAGTGGCAGGACCAGTGGAAATCATTATAAGTTACGGTATTCCCTTTTGAATTCGCAGCCCCATGCAAGGCAAGGAGTTTTCCACATCTTGCCACGGCACCCAGTATTTTTTATAAGTAGGGGTATTAAGGGGACCCATACTAATTAATTGACATTTCACACTATATAAATATCTACAGTTCAAGCCCAACTAAAGTTCCAAACCCGGAGGATCGGTACACCAAGAAAATAAATGAACAGAGTAACTGATTAGTAAGTTAATTAATAGAGCAGGATTAATGTCCGTCAGGAGGACAATTTGTGTTAGTTCTTTGTTTGTTGTTTTCTCATTTTTTATGAAGTGCCAAAGTGACGATATTAAATGTTATAGTTGGTGGTGCTCCACATTTCAACAGTCATCCACATATTGAATAGAATATGTCACTTTAGCACATATCACATATCCATAATTTTGTTTTCATGTACAATGTGGAAACTCCATCCAAGAATTTTTCTTAATTTGAAGTTTTTTAGCAGTTTCGTCCAACATTTTGCTATTTATGTTTCAAGGGCTTGGTGTAGGGCCTATTACTTTGATGCACACATCAAATCTACACTCATTTGTGTCCTTGAAATGAGTGGTCAACCACGCTTTGTGTTTTGAGCATAGGGAAAGATGGATGATWTTCATCCCTTTYTTCTTGTGGACTTRAACTTTATTGGTGCAAGAAAGGGTGGTACTATTTGTCTATTTCCCGTCACAATTGAAGTGACCTTGTTAATTTGGGGTATAACTTTTGAAGAACAAGTCCAATGAACATGAAATCTTTATTGAACATGTCTAACTTTATGGTAATCAGATCCCTTATTTTTTTTAAATTAAAAAAATCAATTTATATTTTAAAACTATTTTTATTAATTTGTCACACTTTGAGGTTTTGGGGTTTTCACTACATTATGAGTCCCCAAATTTAATGATTTGGAATTGAAACTTTCATAGTCTATTTGAATTGTAGGAAATCATGTACTTACTAAAGGAAATTTGAAAATATGCTATTTTATGTCTTCCACATGAGTACAAACAACACTCTCATTGCGTGCCATTTTTGAGCATTGAAGATGGTTCTCATATTATTTTTTTGGTGAAATCTCATCACCATCAACTCTTTTCAAATGGCCAATTTTTAGTTTTAAAAAAAAAATATTTTCCTATTTTTTGTAAATTAAAATGTGAAATTACAGTGACAACAATTAGTTTCATGAAATTTTGCACTTTTCTAGTTCTCCTACTTAGAGAATTTTTCTATGGTTTTCCTTCCTAGGGTACCTTCTTTGTAAAGATTCATACATGAAACATATTTTTCATTATTTTCAAAAATTGTTTTTCTAATTTTAAAGTACTCCCGAAGAAAAAAATTAGTACTGTAAAAAACACTACGCAATCGCACGCCCTTTCTTGCAACGGGGTGATTGCAAAAAAGACCCCCTGTTTTTTGTAGCATTTGGCATAGTACTCATATTTTTTTCGGGAGTACTGTAAAATTAGAAAAATAATTTTAAAAAATAGTAAAAAATATATTTAATGTATACACCTATAAGAAAAAGGTACCCTATGAAGGAAAAGTGTAGGAAAATTCTCTAAGTAGGTGAACCAGAAAAATGCAAAATTTCATGAAAATAGGTGTTTTGATGTTTTAATTTGTAGAAAATAGGAAATGTAATTTTTTTTAAAACTAAAAATTGGCAATTTGGTAGAACTTTATGATAAAGAGATTTCACCAAAACAATGATCTTAAAACCATCTTGAATGTCCAGAAGTGCGTGCGCAAGAGAGCCCTGTTAGCACGCATGTAGAGGACATAAAATAATGTTTTTTTAGATTCCCTTTGGCGAATGCATGCCCATCTAGTGTGGGAATAGACCACATAAATTTCAGCTTTAGATCATTAATTTTGGGCACTCCCCAGTACTAAAAACCTCTAAACTACAAAATGTGACAAATTAGCTAAATTGAAATTAAAATATAAAATAATTTTTTAAAATTTCTAAAAAATGAGGAATCTGATTGCTATCAAGCAAGACATCTCCAATAAAATTTTCAAGTTAATTGAGCTCATACTTCAAAAGTTATAGTGGATGGAAACTCCGCAATTTGAATTGTGACGCAAAATAATACTAGTCTTTCTTGCATTCACCCAACAATCCTTATCCTCAAATCCCCAATGAAGTAAATTGTTTTTTTTTCCAAAATCTAAGTAAATACTTCCTCCGTCTTGAAATAAATCCAAGATTTCTTGAAAATGGCTAGATTAGTGCATAAGTTGTTCCTATTTTCAAGGGATTGTATAGTTATTATAGCTTCTACTATTTAGTCATTGCAAGAAAGACCCACCGGTTTTGGTCGCATTTTGCACAGTACTCCCGATTTTTTCAAGAGTACTATATAATTAGAAAAAAATTAGAAAAAAATTAGAAAAATATGTTTAATGCATATTCGTTCAAGAAGAAGGTACCTTAGGAAGGAAGAGTATAGAAAAATTCTCTAAGTAGGAGAACTAG